>DVZL01005807.1:0-11801 GCA_018236625.1 Lasaia peninsularis
CGGAGGGTAGGGTAGCCGGTAGACTTGCACATAAGGCCTAACAGCCCGACCACAGGGCAATGGCGGACCTTCAACATTATGGTGTTTATAGGCCAAGGTTGTCTCTTATCATCAGGAGACCCGTGTGCTTGTTCGCTGTCTTATAAAAAATAGTTTATGGGATATCTAAAACATGACTAGAGTTACCACACAAACCTCAAGACAAATGTTACTTTCTACTTTTATTTTAATCCTAAATTATGCTAGCTGGTACCACTATTAGGTAAGTCCGCATGCACATTACCTCTTTATTTTCGTAAAGTTTTAATGACATAGACCTCAAGGAAAATAAGTGTTATGATAGGACCGATAATTATATCGAGTATTATGTTGTTAGAAGCCAAATCAAGTAAATTGAGGAAACTAACGAACGCTAAAAGATTCACGAACTAGGGAAAGTGGAAACTCAAAGTGAGTTATCATAATCAAGTTATGTACTTATCTGACCCGTTTTCATATAAGAAGGTATAAATATGTAAGTAGTATGTGATGAGTGAGTGACTTTAAATATTTATGAAGTATTTGTTTATAAACTATGAATATATATCACAAGTTTGCTAGAGTAGACTGGGCGGTCACAATTGGTGAACCAACCTTATCGAGTACAAGCGCTGGTAGCTAACGTTAAAGAACAAAAAAATGGCCGATGATTAAAATTGGTTGAAGAATTAAATTAGCAACACTAAGATAAATAAATAAATATTACTGGACAAATTACAAAAATTAATCTAACCCCAAATTAAGCAATTTACATACTTGTGCGTGGGTGTTAGCTAACTTATACAAATATTTAAATAGATTCGAAAATAAATTTACCAGCCCACCCAGACCCGGAAATACAAACATGTTCTATGTTCATCACACAAATACCCATCCCCGTTGGAAAACGAACCCGAGCCTGGCGGTTAGTCGATGCGGTCAAATATAACAGTTCAAGTTTTTTATCTATGGATCGTTCAATCTACAAAAATGCGATGTAAACATACCGAAAGAGAGTGCTGATAGTTATACCTAGAGTGGATATCAACATGTCCGACCTATCTTGTAAAACATTCGTTACGAACAATAAATAAATATCCCTGGACAAATTACATACAATTACCTAACTCAAAGTAAGAAAATGATGTGATATTATGGGTGTTAGACAGTAATATTAATACATGGAAATAGTTAATAGATACGACAGTAAATTTAATAAACATCCAGATCTAATACTGACGTCCATACTCATCAAGAAAATGAGGCACAAATCGAATTCGGGAATTAAGCCGGAATCTCGTGGTTGATCGGTGGCACTAGGCGTGTACGCCATTTAATAATGTTTATATTTTGTGTTATAAAAAATATCTTAAGATTAGTCAGACTGACAAAAAAGCCATGCGGCGTGACCACCTATATTTTTTTAGTTTTTCTTATCAAGATTACCGTTAAGATAAAAATTCATGTCGTGTTTTCCTAATCACTTTTTTCCGTGTCTGTATAAAACTTGCAAGACACTGCCACGACCGTCTAACTTTTTAACGTTACTTTGGGTTATTATTACAATGGTGACTGTCTCATGCTGGTATTTAACGAGGTAGGTTTATTCACAATGTCCGCCCGGTCTAGGAAAGTTAAAACCAATTTTTAAGATTTCGTAGTCCAAAGGGTAAATTTTACAGCAGTATCCTTACTAATAGCTTATATAATAACAAAAATAGGCTACTTTTTAAACAACTACAATAACAGGAAGGAATCTTTTAACGCGATAACTATTTAAGTTCAGAGAAACCTGCAGGCGAAAAGCTAGCAATGATATATCTGAAAGTGTCCATATTTTGTATTTCTCTCATTTTGAAGTAAGTATCTTCAAGAAAACCATTTAAAATATCTTTGTAACACTGTATACCTACTCATTTAAAATAGAATTATGTATACTTCCGTATAATCCATGAAACATTAAAATTTTTGAATTTAGTTTATGTTATATTTTTTTATTGCCTACTTTTTGTAAAAATATATCTTTGATGAAAAGGTTATCCACAGATACCTTTGTTTAATTTAAAATCGCTTTATATTATAAATTGTACTATACACATATATAACCTATATAAGAACGAAAGAAATAGAAAACGAAGACGGGTTTGTTACAATACCTAAAATTTGAGATCTGCTGGACCAATTTTCACGGTTTTTGATTCATTGGATTTGTCCGAATAGCACCTAACCTATGCTCGCCTCTTACGAGCTGTCTGGCAGGGAGGCAGATGGTCTATTCTAAACAGTGGACACGGACCAACACGGAAAAAAATATTTTGTCTTATTTTACTGATTAATCTATTATGACTTTGTCTTTTAAATAATAATAATTTACGTCGGTGTTTGACATAAAAAATAAAAACGAATTATCTGACAAGAAATTAATAAAAGATAATAAAAACCTCGCACAATTTAACCGTATCACGTCACAGCTACCTGAAGTACAGAATAATATGAGCCGTACGAAAATATTATATGCCTGATATGCCACCGAAAATAAACAGGTTGTAAATGAATATATGTCAAACCACGAGCATCAGGGATACAGTCGACGTCATATTATAATCTGTGGAAGTTTTTTTTTTATAAAAGACAACATACTAGCGCCATAAATACTTAATTGGTGTAAAATAATTTGTTACATTTTTTTTTCAACAAATAAGCCCTATACATAGTAAGCATGGGTCAGTCATGTAGAAAGAATTAAATATATACAGATATGCGATGCGAAAGTGGATAGATGTAGACCTAGGGGATCTCGGCTGACATTCCACGACCAAATAGCTCGCGTATTATCCGAGGGTGTCCGAAACTGGTGTTTTTGTACGAAGAGATTAAAGAACGTGGTAGTAGCTAGGCAAGTATAAAGAACTGTAACATTTGGCACTCGATCTCTCTATCTACCCTTAAAGGGACCTGACGGGAAGATTAGTATGTGTGTAGAGGTAGTAAGCATCATATAAACTTTTAAAATGATAACAGAATGATATAAAAATTATTAGAAATAGTTATATGTCGTATAGCCTCATCGACCCAGTGTATTTGCTATTTATGGAACAGTAGTCTATAAATAATCGGAACACTGTTCCAGACTCTGTTATTTGGATTTTATAATACTTCTCATATATCAGTTTAACTTCTATTCAAAACTAATTGTCATGTTTTTAACTTTTGGAGTGAACTTGTTTCCTTTTCCTGTTAATTTTTTTTGGACATTCTTGAATGAAAGTTTTAAAATAATTACTTGATACGTTTATAATTTTTTATTTATTAACTGCAATGCAAAACCATAGAAAAATTTATATTGATTAGATATTTGCTGGATCCACTTATGTTTTAAGTTTTAAAATAATTAATTGTGCCGTTGTTAACTATGATTTTCTGTAATTAACTTTAAAGCACCACCCATATTTATTTGTCTTCACTTCGCAGGGTAAACTGGGAGAAAATGCGTATTGGCATTAAGTTCGCCTTTGTACATAATTTTGTGCAATAAAGAGTTTAAATACATAAATAAATATTTAATTAAATCATTTATAGAAAAACATTGTGAGGAAACCCGGGATTTGTGCCCCATATATCGACGGATTTGCCACCTGTCACATTACAGGAACTAATATCGTCCGCTAATCGTGGGTACATATTTACATCTGCCTGACCCTTTCTGATATTTATTTCATTTGTACCATTTATCGTTCAGTATCATTTGATAATGCGTAACATCAAAAATGCACACGGGCTTTGGTTGTCTATTCCAAATTATTTATTTATTTATATTACAAAATCCACATCGCTGTAATAAAATTATGTATTCTTATATCTTAAATAAGTTAAAAGGCAAAAAAAGCTTTTTAGAAAAAGCCCTTTCATTTGATAACCACATTATAGAAGTGCTTTGAAAACAACTATCCCGCCATCTTGGTTGGTCCGCCATATTGGACGAATAATGATGTCATGTAGCTTAATGTGCATTGTCATTAAAATCAAAACAATTCGACGTTTATTTCGAAAAACAATTACAAGCTTCATTAAATAATTTGTAACAAACTTTTTCTGCTTTTTGTTTGATGTTTTTTTTGGAGTGTTGGAATGGAATGTGATTTCATTACTATAGTGGATTGAACTATTAATTGAATTACTGGAGTATTAAAAATGTACAGTCATGCACATTAACTAATAGAGTTATAAAAGGTCAGCTTTTCAATTGATTTTGTTTGTGCCTGCCATCATTATGTTTCGGTTTGGAATAAAACATTGGCTTCTTATATTACAGTTTAATAAATAATAAATAAATATTCCTGGACAAATTACACAAATTAATCTAACTGGTGTTATAGGTGTTAGATAATGATACTAATACATAGAAATACTTAAATAGATACAAGAATAAATTTAATAAGCACCCAGACCTGGAAATACAAACATCTATGTTCATCAGACACAACCGTCCGTCCCCGTCGGAAATCGAACCCGAGTCTCGCGGTTAGTTGATTCGGTTAGGCGTCTACGCCAGCCACTCGTCCGACGAGGCGGAGTTTAGTGTATAGATTAGTTGCTGCGAGAAAATTAAGTGATTTTTTAAATTATTAAAATAGTATTAAATATGATATTTATTTTATTATTGTGAAAGTAGAGTTCTTGCAGACAAAGATTAAATTATATGACAAAGTTTTTCTATCGTTTCAGCATGCATAATGTTTAAAACTAAGTTAATTTAATAAAACGCAGTAAAACTTAAAAAAACACAGATTGCAAGTTCATTTTACTATAATTTTTGTTCTTTCTACATATTTTAAAAAATATTGAAATATTTGTCATAAATGTATATGGCTCTGCCATTAAGCTATATTAAATACAACACAAAAAAATTAAGATCGGTTCAAAAAAGAGAAAGTTTGCGTAATTTTTTCACAAAAAAGGATCATTCATGTATGACCTCCTCCTTTTTTAAAGTCAGTTAATAAATAAGTATCAGTAGTAGTAATATAATTAGCGTGAAGTAAAATGTTAAGTAAAAAAATAAAGACAAAAACAATATTTACAATTTATCATTATTAATTGAGTAATTATGCATTATTATATAAACATTAAAATAACTTTTGTGCATTATAATACTATAAATATTTAAATTCCGAATGAAATAGAATGAAAATTGTCAAATAATAAAGATATATAACAAAATAATTACAATTATCTAATAAAAAAAGGTTGATGTCATTAAAAGTGTTTGGAGATATTACATTTTAATTTATTATTAAAAATGTTGATAATATTACAAGTTTTTAAAATTTTAATATTATGTTAAAATTATTTAACGCCGACTGTACTTCCGAAATTGGAGCGTGGGCGTTCTTAAAGTCGAATGAATTATAAGCAATTTAGGTTTCGAGTGATATATAGCGAAGAATATTAAGCTTAGGGCGACCTCTATTGGATTAATTATATACACTATTTCATCACTTCAGCCTGTTGAAAACTATTAAAACCATGACCTTATCCATAAAAATGAAAAAGTAATTATTTTCTCTCTTTTTTTGTAATACTATCTATTTTTAAGCTGAAAATTGAATTATTCATTTTTTTCGTTTAGTATCTCAAGTCCGTAACTTTTATATTTCTAATTGGTTTTTGGGTGGTTTTTGACGACCATAAATGTTTTTTTGTTCTTTATATTGTTTTGATTATTAATAAATCTACCATATATCATTAATACTAAAAAGTTTACTTCCTTTTAAAACACGGAATTGAATACGCTAATGATGCTTTGCTAGGTAAGCTACTTAGGAATTAATATCGGGAAGAATTTATGTTACTCTCGATTCTTAGTACAACTCATACAAAGTTGCAAAGTGAAAGAAGGACAAACACATTTTTGCATTTATGATAACAGTGTGGTAGTACGGATATTAATTTTATTGAAGTCAATATTTTTAAATGTTACGTTTTACGTCAGGTTATGGTAGTTTATGGTAGACAGGGTTAAAATAAGTATGTGTAAATTAATGTTCATAAATAACAAGATAATTAGTATATAATATATAGTTTTATAGTTAATAAATAAATATAAATTATGTGTTAAAATATTTGCACACCACATTGTTGTAGAAAATTTGGTATAATTAAGAACTCTTGTTTTTGTAACAACTTTTAAACACACATATTCGGCAAGTGAATAATTTTCATTTCATTTATATGTGACCTTTACTAAGTGCGTATAATGTTTCCGAGGTACATATACCAAAATAGTATTTTTTAGATTTTTTGTCTGTCTGTCTGTTTGTACCCGCTAATCTCTGGAACAACAAAAATATGTATAGAATAAAATACTTAAATAAAAACACGCGGGCACAACTAGTTAATAATAAAATATGTTTTATTATAGAAGCTATCTAGCAAAATAAGCAGCATAGTCTTCATAGTCTTTCTAGTTAATAATAATTATATATTATATACTCCTACAAAGAATTGACAGCATCGAGGCATTCTTATAAGAAAAACAGTAGAAAAAAAGTTTTTTTAAATATTTTTGTGTCTTTGCCGTATGTGATACTCCTCATATTATGTTATAATGTTTTATATAATCTTAAGATAAAATGTTATTTAATTTCCACTGTGTGTGTGGTTGGCTTGATAGGGATGGCGATCTGAGATCGATTAATCGAAGAATCGAATTTTCGAGCCCAAAAAAAACGATTTTTATATCGATGCATAGCACTGGATCGAATCAGTGAATCAATGTATCACAATTGAAAATCAAAATTCGATTTTTTTTCTGTTAACATACTAAGTTAGGAACTACATGTTACATTTTCTTAACTTTGTAAGACATTTTATACCCGATCTGACACTTTTGTATGGAAATCATAATATTCCCTGATGATATCTACCGATAAGAAATCGTTAATTATAATATTTATTTTGTTTTTATTAAAATTTGTTGTTATAGCAGCAGCAACAGGAATACCGTATATGAAAATTTCAACTTTCTGGCTATCACGGTTTACGAGATACAGCCTGGTGACAGACAGACGGAAACAAAGATGGACATCGAAGTTTTAGTAATAGGGTTCCGTTTTAATATTACTTACAGCACAACTCAGCACACAATAGGCGGTGTATCTGTCCTATTCGGGCGAATAGTCATGACAGAAGTGACCCAGATAACCGATGCTCGCCTTTTAGCAGCTAGCAGCAGGTATATGGTCTGTTCTACACAGGGGAACCGGACCAACATGGGGGACGGTAATATTTTTTGCCTGTCTGTCGACCAGCCGACGGTATTAGGTCCAATGATGTAACAAGTGGTAAGTCCGACGTCATATCGAGCATAGATTCAATTCCAGATGAAGCTATGATTTTCATATAAAATGAAATTGTCCTATCATTGAAACCGGAACATCGTGTGTCAAGTCACAGATTACGCTCGACTACAGACGCGATTAATCACTATTTAACAATTATTATTAAAATTAAAATAAGTATTTGTATTCGATATTAAGGATGATGTTTTAGTAAAAAGTATTATTTTTATTTATTTATTTCATTTAAATTCTTTATTGCACTAAATTATGCACAAAGGCGAACTTAATGCCAATAAACATTTTCTCCCAGTTTACCCTGGGTAGTGGAGACAAAATAAACATGGGTGGTGCATTAAAGTTAATTGCAGAAAAAAATATGGTTAACAACGACACAATTCACTAATTTAAAGACTTAAAACATAAATGGATCTAGCGAAATTAATAAATATTAACTAAAATGTATAGTACGCATTTAAAATAAAAATAATACAAAAAAAGGAAATTGCAAATAAATTAATACATACTAAAAAAGTAAATACATATATTATTATATGAGATATATGTATAAACAATAAGGAATACATAAAAATAATAATAAGCAATATAAAATACAAAAAACACTAAATAACATTAATACTAATAATAGTAATAAAAGGAATTCATAATTTATAAGGAATTTATAAATATAAACTTTGGGAATCAGTTATTATGTAATACTAGAATTGTGAGACTCTAAGAAATGCTTATAGACACGTGATTTAAATATGGACAGAGAATTTGACTCACGTACTACTACAGGAAGAGCATTCCACAGACAAATCGCAGTTATGATTAAAGATTCAGAATAAGATGCAGTATTATGGACAGGAATCATTAGAGTAGTTTGACGATGTGATCGTCGCGTTCGGCCTTCCGATGCAAGGAACACAAAACGCTCTTTTAGGTAGAGGTGATGACGGATAATTAAGGATGCTACAAGGACAACAAAGTATGTGCGCATCGCGACGATATCGGATGTTCATTAGATCGGATTTGTGCCCGATATGGCGATAAATTTGGCGCTTGTCACGTCATGTGATCTAATATCGTCAGCTAATCGTTGATGCATATGTACCTCTGCCTCTGAATATTATCTTGGAATATTAAAAAATTGCCTTACCTTTAGATGCCTCCATATTGGCAGAATAGCCGTTAGTATTACTTACGGCAAAGACTTAAGATCAAAGCATCATATTGGCAATATTCCATTAATTAACATATTTGGTATCGTTACAAGTGTAGACGATCGAACTTGTTTTGACAGTTGATTTCATAATAATTATAAAATTACATGCAGCATCTTGCGTATATTATTAACACAAGCGTTGCCCAGACACAGACAATCCCGTAACGATTAATACGCTAAGTTTAAGATCACAAGATCTGTATTTAAGCGAGTTAGCTTCCGGCTTCACACGAGATGAGGTCACTGATACCATTACATTAAGTAGAATTTGATTTACATACATGTTAATTGAAAAATTGAATACAATAGAAAAAAATAACTTTGCAATACAGGACAGGAAATGAATGAGGAATTTCCTGATGGTACGAAACATGCGTCGTCAATTAACACTCAAGATGTCAAAGGTGCATTATAATCTCATGTGGGTATCACCCGCAACAAACACGTGGTGGAAACTAACCTAATGGTGACAAGAATAAGCAAACCAGTGGTAAGCACCGATCCAGATTTGTCATCGCCAAACTCTATTACCTAGTCAAAGCTTATTTTGTATATCACCATAACATTATTAGCTGGAAAGCCAACCGGTGGGCGCCATTTTCGTTTATCAAACTTGATTATATCTCGACGTAAATTGCGATAAATAGAACTGATTACTTAATATTAAGTCCTGTGAACCCAGGATTATCAGTCGTATATAGTACAAACAGTAACAGTACTACTATGTTAATCTGGATTGTTTCTTATCTTTAACTTATTCTAATTTTTGCTTCGCACGAAGGAAGTCGAAAGCATTTAGTAGCCTGCAGTTTTTATCATTCTCAAGCGGTGGTTAATTCAGTCTGCGGTTTCGCTAACATTCCATGTACCAAGTAGTCCAGTGCGTCGGGGGAATCATTCATATCGAGCTATTTTCGTATTCGCCGTCGACACCTAAAGAAGTGCGAGGACTGTTCGCGGTGGTCGTCGTGAATGTCAATGAGCTAATACAATTAGCTGATGGTCGATCGGATGTAACCTTCTTGTTCCGATGAGCGAGTCCGTATGATTTACTAATGACAATATGTGACTCAATACCAAGGCTGCCTTATTTTGTAGCATGTATAATATATTGTTATGTAGACACGACACTTTGTATTTTTAAGTATACCGTAACCATTACGAATTCAACATATTACAAAAAGCTATCAAGTAATAAAATAATTTTAGATTCGATCTTTGTATATTTTAATTGGTGTGAACATAAGATTATTCGATCTTGTATATATGTATCCTGATTAAATTACTCGAGTGAATTTACATAAATAGAGAGGATTGTTTAATTTGAAAACAAAAGATGAATTGAGGTTTTTTCTTATTGTTATGTAAATCAATACGAATGTACAGTTCAAGTCACAAGATATAATAATCAGTGGCCCGTTATCACATATTCATGGTATAAACTGAATTATGGAGAGAATATAAAATCACTTGATGTAAATATGCCGTAGATAAGGATACTTTATTTCATGACTTCACAAGGCGCCACCGATCAGCTCAAGGCATGCGAGACGCTGTCCGTAAATAGACGCATTAACCTGCGCTGCCCACAGTCTCACCAACTAACCTACAAAGCCCTTGGGATGTACGCGTATACCTCATAAAAATGTTGATATTCTAGCTGTTTATCTGGTCCTAGTATCCATTCCAGTATTCTCCACTACAAATACCAATCATATTCAAATGTAGTTTTAATTATTATGGTGGGAGAGTTTTTATTAGCATCTAGATAGAAATCAGCATACATGTCTATAAAGTGATATTTAATACCAATAGACGTCTAAGATGTTATAAAAAATGTTCACATTGCGGTATCCAGGTCGCATTTCAAATAAAGAAAAAATATTTCCAACCAGATGTTTTTTTTATTTATAACTTTATAAAGTCTATGAGGGTCTTAAGATATAAATAATAGTAGATTAGTGGCCAAGGGCTGTAAGGCATCAATTGCAGCCCGAGATATTTAGTTCGATATTTCGAGATAGTTCGAGGGTGCAATTGATGCTTACACCCGAGCTAACTACTCTGCTTTACATGTCGATTGTGAGGTAAGTAGAAAAAATCGGCATTACAAGAATAAAGTATGTTAAGAATAGTCTCGGAGTTTCAGGCTAAATATAATATAATAGTTATTTTTAATTTCATCCTTTTAATTATTTGAAATTTTTTTGTATTCATAGAATTGTCCATCATTTCCATCTCTTCTCCTACGGAAACTCTTTCTTTAAATGGAAAAATCTGTGTGGTGTTACGTTACAGCTGTCGCCTGTTAAGACCGTTAGCTGCGTACGGTCCCGGGTTCAATTCCCAGATTATTCTGATTACATTACCCGAATTGGCGATAGGCTTTCCACCAGTCACCGTCACCAGCCTGTATCTCATTAGACATTTGAGCTAGACAGTTGAGATCTTCACAGATGACGTAATTATGTTAAAAACATATAATAAATCACGACACTTCACTAACACCAATTGCAGAGCATCTGTAAAAGAAAGAGTTCTCATACACTCTAAAACTGACCATAAATCATAATCCAGCAGAATAAGTTCAGGACTAGACGATAGCCAGTCTTTAGCTCTGATGAAGTCCAAAACATTTGCTTCCAACCAAGACTGCATGGACCAAGCTTTATGGCCCTTCGCCGAGTCTTGCTTGAAGGATCATACTTGGTTATCGAACATGGTGTTGTTAAGAGGCTTAACTACCTTCTCAAGAATGATATCTTGATACAATTGTACCGATATTTTAATAACATCATACTCAACTCCTTCATAGCTAACACCACACGAAACTATCACTGAAGACTGATAATGCCCACGTTGCACTCTGTCGACTATTTGAGAAGCTTCTTTAGAGCTTTGAGCATAAATACGGTCATTTTATTTGTTTGTATGTTGCTCAATTTTCTCATCCGTAGTTGTTTCTATTTTTACAAGAACTTTAAAAAAAACTAAAAATAATTATGTCTAATTACATCTATATTTACAAGTGTTTAGTTTGCTAAGTTAACACCGTAAGAAATAGTTGCCGGACATCTATTTTGAAAGACAATGTGATTTTAAAATATAAGTAAAACATTTTGTTGCAGTTGGATTTCTGTTTTTATTTATCTATACTAATATTATAAAGAGGAAAAGTTTGTTTGTTTGTTTGTTTGTTTGTTTGTTTGTTTGTTTGT
>DVZL01005808.1:0-11801 GCA_018236625.1 Lasaia peninsularis
ATCTCCTAATCTAACCTAATATAAAATAATAATCAGTTATTCCAACTTTTGTTAAAACTAAGATCAATAAACTTGAAATTAAGTGTACCAGAAGCTAGAAAACGGCAACAAGTTTCTCGAAGGATTGAAGGACTTTCACATTTGCTCAATTTATAATTAATATAATTTGAGCTTTATTTTTTACTCAAATAATTTCTTAAAAATAAACATGTTTGAACTGTAGGTTCTTCGATTGTTGGTTAGCCAAGTCGGCAAACAGCTGATTTGCTTTTGATCTCTATTTAAGTAGAACGCGGGTCTATGAACCGTAGATTGGTGAAGTTTATTTAAGATTTATTACATACATTATTAAAGAATTATTGAATTTATATCATTGAAAATACTTTTGAATTATGCGATTAGATTTATTATCATAGATTAAGGAACAACTAGGTAAAAAAACAGTTTAGTACTATTTATGTGAAGGTTTGATAATCAGGGATGATATTCAGTGATACGTTCTCGTAATATTGAATTTGGTAATTAACAAAATCATAGAATTTTGCATTAATTTATCAAAAACAAATAACAACAAACAGTTACGATCTCGAATGTTCTTGTGATTTACAGTCACCTATATTTTTGTATAATTACCCAATGGTTTTATATTATTTATCTATCATAAGGCTGAATAAATGAATACAACTTTATCTGTTCCTGTCAATTTGACAAGACTTTTTGACATGTGACAATGAAGTTTAATAATTTTCGCTTCGGTTTTTAAAAATAATATTTCTAAATTTGTGACATTTCCAAATATTACTATAGAATGAATTTATTGTTATAAAAAAACTTTTAAATTTTATGATATTTAATTAAATAGGAAATATATTTCATTTTTGATAACATATAATATTATTATTACTATCTTTACTAAACTCAAAACTTCTGCTTTAAAACTCAATAAGACAAAAAAGCGCTTAAAGAAAAAAACATGTGAACTTAGTTTTTTAATTAATTTTATTGCAAATCACTCTCTAAATTTTGTAATTGTATTAAAATTAAATGCTTATGCGTGCGTTGCCAACTTAAACTGATAAACTTTTTATGAAAGTATATTTATTGGCTGCTCTACCTTCTAAATATTAACAGCAGTGACATGTACTGTCGGCATGGCGACAGAAGTAGATAAGTCGGCGATATCAATTCGGGTTATTCGTCACAAAACTTTATAACCTAGTACTGGTCACTGTGTTAGTGACAAGGAAAAAAATGAGCTGAGGAGCTGAGTGGTTTGTGATTTTTTAAGGAGGCCAGGTCTTCGAGTTTCTAGAGTATTAGTTACATCATTTATAACTCAAGAACGACTGAACCGATTTGGCTAAAAATTGCTGAGAAGGTAGCTTAAAACCAGGAGACGGACATAGAATACTTTTTGTCCCATTCCATTTCGTTCTCAGGAAATTTTGTATGCGTGTCGAGTAAATCTGAGAATCGGTAGACATCTATTTTTCATACTCTTAAGTGCGGGCTGTACGAAGTTCGCCGGGACAGCTAGTACCTAAATAATTAAATATCAAAAATATGTAGTGGAATTATGTTTCAATAATATTGCCCACAGCTTCGTCGACTTGAAGTTATTAAGTTCTACTAGTTGTTTAGTTCATACAAATTGCTATCCCCTATTTTACCCTCTTGGGGATTAAATTTTGATAAATTCGTCCCTTGGTAGATTGCCTACGTCATCAGAAGAATTTTTTTGTGAAGTTCTAACCCTAAGGGTCTTTTGCCTTTTTTTGAAACAATCTCGTGTCATTAGCCTATTGACATGCGAATATATATACATAAAGAGACATTCATACGAATATCTAGCTTACACCTGCAAATATAGGCTTTAAATTAATTGTTGGATCCATGAAGTAAAGGTAATTCTACACCCAATGAAGTTATTGGTGTGCTGTTCACCTTAACGTCACGATGTTATGCCTCATGCACAAGCGCGTCGGATCATCATTCAGATTTTAACACTAACATGGCAAGCATTGGCGTTTTATTGAAAAGTAATGGTAAGATTATGAATAATAATTTATTTTTTTATTTTTTTTCAAATTTATTTTTAGCTAAGTGCACTTCACACTCTATCTAGAGTTAGAAGCAACTGTAATCTTGGACATTGCAATCTGCAACAAAAACTTTTAAATGGATTTTACTGACCGTTTATGTATTTATTGACTCTTTTCTATGAGTTATTAATTTAATTACTTTTTAATCCGTTCACAAATATTATTTTAAATATTTAATTTTTTAAATTAAATATGGAACGAATGGGAATTGTTTTGTAAACTATCAACCTACGAAAATTAATTTTGTTAATGATTTCGTTTTACTTTTAACAATTGTGAAGAAAAATTTTAAACTTATTAATATTAAATTTTAACTAGATTAAGTTATTCTTTTAAAAGTCCTTACGATTTTGATTTTACACTTTTAAAATAATTAAAGTTGAATCATCCATAAATTTACTTTCCGTTTTGGTTGGTTCTAATTAGCAAAATTAATAAAAAAGGTGTAATAAAAAAGGAATATTAGATTAGGTACGTTGTTTCCGGATCTTAATCAATTAAATACAGAACTTCCAACCTCGTATCATAAAAATGAAAATGTACTTTACGTGAAATATGCTTTACATAAATGTAAGTGAAGTTTTACTTCAGTATACGACGGGTTCGAACCTGGATTACGGAAATGTCCACCGAGGCTCTATGCATTATGTTTCAGTTTTATAATCATTACCTTATTTGGTATTTTCATTTTATATAAAAATGAAATGAAAAATAACTTTTTAATTATAGCAACATATTCCACAATGTGGTTTAGAAATATTTTAACATACTATAATTTATAATTATTTATTAGTTGCAATAAATTATATGCTAATTATCTTATTACATATAAATATTAATTTACACCGCACTTATTTTAACCCCATCTACCATAAACTACCACCTGGGTTAAGGTTTCGCAAACTAAAATCGGTCTGTTTTTATTTAATAATAAATAACCAGTTAAAACATATTAAACATTTGAATACCATAAACATATTGAAAGCTCTCTGAGGATACTCAGTGACATTTTCTAATACCATTAATATTTCTCTAATTAACATTCTGTAAGTTGCATAAAAACGAAAGTAGTTTGTTAATGATTTAGAAATAATAATTTAAAAAGTGAAAAAAATAGTATAATTAATTTAAATAAAAGCGAGAATTTAGTAGTCAAACATCATATAAAAGCTGACCTACCTACTTTAAATTATAGTTTAGACAAATATATAATTCATTTCAAGCATTCAAAAAACGGCGTGAGAGTTCTTTGAATGCTCGGTCAGGATAAAGTTCCTGTCCTTTGTGGTAGACGTAAACTTCTTCCTTAAACATTAAGTTAACTGAGTCTAATTGAAAACCTAACACCCCGGCCACAGGACAGCGACGCACCTATAACCTATAACATCTATGGTGTCTATATGTCACAGTTGTCTCTTACCTTTAGGGGAGCCGTGTACGTGATTTTATGTAAAGAGAAAAGTAAATATGTAAAAAGCACAAATCTGTACATAGAATAAACTAATAAAATAAATGCTAGAAGAGTCGAGAAAAAGTCTTACTTTCCTAAGAAGAACCTTCTTCCTAAAAGAAGATCCGGCGAAAGAAACTCAGCGGGCTTTAAAAATTACAAACAATTAATTCTTCAGGGAATCGACCCGGGACGCTTGCGTAAAAGTCGGGTACTAACTACGCTCGACAAGAGAGTCGAATTAATATTATATTAAGCGACTTTCATTCCCACTTCATTTGTCTCGTTAAGCACTTCTATGACGTTTTGTGGGATTCCGTACCCAAAAGGTGAAAAAGAAACCGTATTACTAGGACGCTGTTGTCGGTCTGTCTGTTTCTAGGCTGTATCTCATGTACTCTAATAGCTAGAAAGCTCAAATTTTCACAGATTATATACTATCGTTAGCGCTATAACGACAAAGACTAAAAAACATAGTAAAATAATTATATAAAGGATTCCCCCAACAAAAAACGTGATTTTTTGCATTTTTTATAGATATAAGGAACCCCTCGTGCATGAGTTCAACTTGCACTTGGCCGGTTTTTTATTACGAAATAAACAAAAACACTTCTTATTGGCAACTTTAGGCATGTGTGTATCTGTTATTACTACTCTTATGCCTTCTATAAGAAAATTTAAACAAAAATTTTCCTGTTATAAACAGAGACCAATAAATTTTATAAATTTAATTTTAATCACATCTATAACGCTTATTAGTACCATTTAAGTTAATATTTCCGTTCCATATGCTTATTAGCATTATTTCCTTTTGGAGACTATCTTGATAATGGATTTCGAATTAGTCTCGTCACTGCTGGTAGCGTAAGTAACACGGATAATATTAAAAAACGACCAAGTGTGAGTTCAATTCGCGCTCGAAGGGTTTCGTACCGTATGGGATGTATCCCTTTGTATATTTATTTGAATTTGTGAAAATTTCAACTTTCTAGCTATAACAGTTTATGAGATACAGTTTGGTGATAGACAGACAGTGACGTCTTAGTAATAGGGTTCTGTTCTCTACCCTATGGATACGAATCCTTAAAAAATACAGATAGAAGAGGCCTCAAAAGGTTTCTCGTCACTAAAAAATATTAATAGTATTAATATTTTTTAGTGACGTAGTAATTGTAGAGTTAAAATCTGGCTTGAAATACTAGGCAGATAAACAGAGAGTGTTTTAGCATTATGTGCCAAATAAATTAATCTAGTAGTTAAAATTTCTAAATTGGACGTAGTTTGGGAAAAAGGACTCAATTCACAATTATTGTCAAAATTGAATTACATACGCCATCACACGAGTATTTCTCAAAGTCGAATCTATAATTTAGTGAAAACCCTATTTTTAAATGTACTCGCAAATATTTTTTTCTTGCTACTCTAATATTATTTTATATGACATATTTGTATACAATATACAAAAAAAACAAGATACAACTTAGTAATCTTCAAGAAAAGAGCATACTCATTTCTAAAAGGTCGGCAACGCATCTGTGATACTTTTGGTGTTGCGGGTGTTCGTGGGCGGCGATGATCACTTACCATCAGATGACCCACTTGCCCGTTTGTTGTTTCTACTTAAAAAAAATGCATTTAAATTGAAATTAAAATTATGTATGTATCTTAAAGGTTGTTACAAAAAAGTATTTAACTATACCAACATATTCTACCACCATGTGGTTTGCAAATAGAGCATCCATAGTGCAGACTATCGTTAAAATCGTGAATGAAGTCTCTGGTTCTAAACAACTGTCAATTGAATTTGAAAGGTTTATGACCGCCCCCTTTATCGAGGGGCTAGCGTACACGCCTAATGCTGTAGACCAACCGCGAGTTCGGGTTCAATTCCCGACAAGGAGAGCCATTTGTATGATGAATATGGCTGTATTTCCGGGTCTGGGTATTTATTAAATTTATTCTTGTATCTATATAAGTATTTCTATGTATTAATATCGTTATCTAACACCCATAACACAAACATTTATTTTACTTACTTTGAGCTTCAATCAATTTGTGTTATTTATCCAGTAATATAGTATAATAAAATTACTCCACAAACGTTGTAAATTAAATAATAACGTGAATTATTTTGATAACATAGATAAATTTTAAAGGGCAGAAATTTTTCCGACTTATAACACTTATTGCGTAAAAACATATCCTCTTTTTGATGAAGTCGATTAAAAAGTAATCTATGTTCTTCCTTAAGGGCAACTCTATTCCTATACTAAATTTCATCGAAATCGGTTCAGTGACTTAGGTGTAAAAGCGTAACAAACAGACAGAGTTACTTTCGCATTTAAAATATTAGTAGGGATAGTAAGGACTAGTAGGGATTTATTTCTTACCACAAAAACAGAATCTTGATAGTATAGTAATTATTCTAGATTTCAGTCATTTTGTGCAAATATGAGTACGAAAACATACTTATAAAAACTCATTGGTACATGGTGGGGTTCAAACTTGAACTACCGAAATTGAAGCTCGAAGCGTGTACCACCAGTCCACCGAGGATTAATAAAAAACATTAACATAGAATTGCTCGAAAGTACATCAAAGTATTTAAAAGGACATATCGTTTAGTTAATCTATTCCGTGAGAAGATTGCCGGCGCCATTTTATGTCATTTACAAAACCATAAACAGGCGATTTAAATGAATTTAAGTTTTGACTTTAATTGGACATCTTGGCTTTGATGGAAAGCAAATTACCTTTAAAATTACCGTTGAATTCCTTTAATGGAGGTCGCATTATATTGTTCTTAAACTTTTATGACATAAACTTGCAAAATGTAAACAGCTTTGTAGAGATTGTATAGATTTAATTAAAACTAAGTTTGCTTTATTATCTCCTAGTAATAGGCCACAAAGCCGTCAAGTCAAGTGTACGAGGACTTTCGATTCTCGATAAGGACTAATAATTTTATGAGATTTTTTATGTTTATCTGAAAAAAACAAAACAAAAAACAAATCGCCTATCCCTCAAAGGTGTGAAGATAATATAATATACGTTGTATTTCATGTAATAAATACGCAAAAATACTGTCTATTTATGCGTGTTTTCTTATGGGATAAGACAGCAAACAAGCACACTTGTCTGGCAAGAGACAAATACTACCTTCCTACTAATAACCTATAAACACCAAAGATATTGTACACAAGGGACCCGGACAACACGGCGTGTATAACATCTTATAATACGTCCGCTTTCCAGTTTTATAAAAATCTAATACTTGTATTTCACACTTTTTGTTTCTCGACATTAAAATGTCCATTCACCATTGGGACATTATTTAAAATAAATTTACATGTAAATTCTAAAATAACCGGTTCCTTTTTGAAACACGTGCTATTAACTTCACTTGTACCAAATATATATGTATTATTTCTATTTAAATACCAATATATAAAATTATATTATTATATTATTACCATATATAAATACTTAATATTATAATATCACTAACTGATATAACTACTGTCATATATATCACCTAGTTGTATGGAATATACATTACAAATCAAATTACAATAAGTATTTATTAAACACTAGCTTTCACAGAAATAACTTTTAAAGGGCAGATTTTTTTTCCGACTTATAACACTTATTGCGTAAAAACATACCCTCTTTTTAATTTAGTTAGTTAAAACGTAGCTTATATCCTTCCTCAAGTTCAATTCTATCTCCGTACCAAATTTCATCAAATTCGATTCAGTGTGGGTGTAGTAGTACAGCGACTTGTCCCGATCCACTGTCGAACCATGGTCGAACCTATTCCTGTCTATGGGGATAGAGTCATATTTCAGTCCGGAGGGTAGGGTAGCCGGTAGACTAGCTCAATGTCCTAATATCTCTGAAATAACGTCCATAACTTCAAAGTAAATGAGTTATTTATCATAGGCCTTAAATTTTGATTCTTTTTTCTCTTAGTATTTAGTAAAATCGTTTTTTTAATACATTGTTCTCTAATTAACGCGAGTAAAAACGCAGGGTACAAAGTGTATGTGAGTAATGCCATGTGTATATTATATAGTTGATAATAATACCAGAAACCATCATAAAACTCTTACGCTTAGTAAAACGTTATGATATTTTTTTATGATATTGGAAGGCAACTAAGCAGACGGATTTCCTTATGGTAAGAAATACATTTTATAGACACCAAAGGTGGAATTGGTGCGTTGCCAACCTGAGGCTGGGATGGTAAGCCTCTTGCATGAGAAAGTTCACCGGCTCCACTACCCTCCTAACCAGAACACGACAATGGCGAGCACTGACGCTATTGTGGCAGGTATAGGTAAGGCGGTGGTACAAATCCGGGCGATTCGTTGCAAGACTCTACCGCCTAGTCAGTGTCACGGTAATAGTGACAATAGACACTGTGCTCGTCTCTTACGAGCTGCCTGGGTGGAAGGCCGTTGGCGTATTCTACAACGGAACCCGGACCAAAACCAACCACAAGGCTTTGTTCCAACGAAAAAAATCCGTCTGTTTGTTTGTACCAATATGTATAAAATTATCAGTTGTTATATTATGTTTAAAGTTAACATAGCCACGGTGTTAGTAGAGTCGTGTGGGTTGCCGGAATAAATATCACGAGGATCACGACTCGGCGGTTAATAGATTGGCCGATCTCCCACAATCCGTGGGTAGCCTTGGAGATTCATGTTAGTTATTTTAGATTTGTTTAGTCAATAAGACTTTATTTGAGTCGTAGGTAAAATTAAACGCAGTTAAATTGCGAAAACCGATTTTAATTTTACTATAAATACTTTTACTTATGTTGAAAGAATAAATATTGTCACGCCAATATTCAGAAAGTGGTAGCCAGAGGTTTATGCACCCTCGGTTAGCCGACGATATTAGGTGCCATTATATGACACGTGGCAAGTCACCATATCGGGCACTAATCCAATCTCAGCTAAAGTTATTTTTTTAGATAAATTTAAAAAACTCCTTAAACAAATTACCCTATCTGGGAATCAAACCCACGACTGAGACATACTAAAATTTTTAAAATACGTAAAATGTGATCTGCTGATAGTTTTCAGTCATCTCTAGTTTAAGGGCACCAAAAGTGTAAAAGGTAAAAAATTACTAAAGATCCGCTGCCATCCGTCTATCTGTCTGTCTTCCGGCTGTATCTTATGAACCATGATGTGTTTCTATGTGTTATTATATCCGCTATAACAACAAATACTAAAGACGGAATAAAATCACTATTTAAAGGGGGGTTTCATACGAAAAACACGAGTTTTTTGTCATTTTCACAAATGATGGTATGAAACCCTTCATACAAAAATTCGACTCGCACTTGACCAGTTTTGTTTTCAAATCTTCAGTACTAAATTCACTATTCTATAGTTTTAATATTAGATTAGATAATAACCATCGTGTCCTTACAGGTTATTATTTTTAACGCTTTATTATCGATACTCTTCATTCACCAATCCCAAGTTTTGGTTGTTAAGTCTTTACAAGCGAATAATTAAATTATGTCGGAGCGGGGTCGTTAATGGCTGAGTATTTGTAAACAGTCAAGTTGATACAGGTTTTGGGTACTCGGTTAATGTTGTTGTTTATAGTGTATCGATAAATCAATCATTTTATCGATAATAATTTAATAAAAACTTTTAGTATTCACATTTATAATGATAAGATCATAAGTATATTGTTAATTTAGGAAATAAACAATTTAATATTAATAAATAAAGCAGGAATAAAAAAAAAATTTAAGAATTATAAAACATTTAAATTACAAAACAAACTACTAACAACTTAACAATACAAATATATTTTATAAACTATATCAATTTAATAGATCAATTTTATAGCACACAGCTAAGACTGATTTTTAAATTTAAATCAAACACAAATATTAAAAGACTTAATTTTATTATCTTTTCCGTTTTACTACAGCTAAATAGCGATGCGTAGCGGTAAAACATTTCAAGTTAGATATGAACGTGGTGCCTTATACGAAAGGTCTATCAATAACTAAAGACATCGATTGTAACAAAAATAGCCTATTTATACACATAATAAAACTCATGTAATACCTACTAAACCATCCTGTGTGAAATAAATAACGTTATGGCTTTTTAAATTAATTCAAGCAAAACAAACTCGTAAGTCCAGTAAATATACTAGGACACGCACAATTAGCCAAATAGCCATGATGTGATTTGCATAATCTTTTTAATAATTCTATCGATGTGCGATTAATTATTTAGCAACGAATATCGATAAAATAAGTTTATATCTTGACATCCCTAAAGATTCGTTTCTGGTGGCTATTTTTATACTGCAGTCCGAGTATGGTCTGACTCATTGTACACCTGTAAAGCCTTTGACTTATAATCGTTTTTGCTCCGGCTCGAGCGTCCGTTACATTAATTGCAACAAAAACGGAATATAACTTGTGTTCCCCTCTACTTCTCTATGAGATATATTTTTTATTGAATTATCTTCGGTTCTAAATAATAGATTTTTTCCTTTCGAACGCAAATTTTGCAGCATATTTCAATTAGGTTTATTTTACTTTTTTTACGGAACAAGAACATGGTTCTTTTGGTAGTTAGAGACAACTAAACCTAAAGACACTATTTTTTTTTCGTAAAAAAAATTAACACAAAAAAAGATTGCAAAAAGCTTTTCAAAAACTTCACACTTTTTTTGTTTGTCGTAAGCTTGCCTCCCGTAGTTACGTAATACTTAAGCAAAAAAACTGTTGAGATTTTACATAATCTACTAGATACAATAATGAATATAAAAAAACCCACCAATCGAAAGGGTGAAAACGGGATTCTATTATTGAGACTCCGCTAGCCGTCTGTCTGGCTATTACCTGGCTGCATCTCAAAAACCGTGATAGCTAGACGGTTCAAATTTTCGCCAATGATGCATTTCTGTTGTCGCTAGAACCACAAATACCAAAATACAGAATAAAAAGAATATTTAAATTGGATCCAATACAACGAACCACCTAATTCGATCAATAGATGTCGCTATCCATATTTAGATCGTGGTAGAAATGTCGTCGTACATATTCATTTCATAATAAAGTAATAAAATGAGGATACATAATTATTATGTAAATATACGTAACTATAAGTAAACTGCAGGAAAACTGCCTAAGAAGGTACGGTCGTCATGTTTTAGGAAAACCGGCAGACTGCGTGGGTAATAAATGCTATTAAACGTCAATTACCAATTGGCGTCGGTAAAAGGGGCAGATCCAAAAAACGCTGGCTGGATGTCGAGGAACAGTACATGTGTGCCAGTACCAGGGAGAAGGAAATGTAGGAAAGCGGACGATGGGTTCCCTCCCTTATGGGTGATATGATGGGTGCAACCAGGACTAACACTGTGATGATGATGATGTAAATTGTGATTTTATTAGCCATTTTTTAAATTAATATATACAGTACGGAGCTCTGTGTGAAATATACGATTTGGCTTAAATTTGTTGGAGTGGTAACTTAGAACCAGGAAACAGACATAGGATACTTTCTATCCCGTTCTATTTTGTTTGAAACTCATGAAATTTGATGTGCATATCGGTTAAAACTGAGAATCTGTTAACACCTATGTTGATATTTATATGTGTGATATACATCAGAAGGATTGCAGTATACTTAGTGGGATTAAATATTTGATGGAGATAAATAACGTGCACTCATCAATAAGATTTTATTGCGACGGTTAGTCGGCGGGTGCAGCCTTAGGTAGGTAGGTTGCATAATGCAAAGATTATATTATATGTATGTGTGCACAGTTTGTATGTACCTACATCTACTTTTCGTATCCCTAAGTATGGTAAGGAGTTCGCCGAAACAGTTAGTAATAAAATACGTTCAACGAATGAATTTGTGTTATCTAAGTCTATCAGCGTGGGAAGTTTTCATTATTATGGACTAAATATATTACTATAGTTAACATCCGCGCGCTAAATTTAATCGCTCTCGTAATTTTACATACAAAATATACTTTATTTACTAATTTGACCAATAATTAAAACTTCCATTGCTTTGAACTCTTTTAATTACACTTCATTATAACGTTTTTTTAAAAAAATAATTACTATATCTATACTTAATTATTTTCTTAATTAGCTAAAAATATTATATAAGACACAAAGTATGTAAGGAATTATAGGTTTTTAAAAATCCGTCAAGTGTGAGGTGTACTCGCGCACAAAGGGTTCC
>DVZL01005809.1:0-11800 GCA_018236625.1 Lasaia peninsularis
GTTATATATATCAATAGACATGCAATATACATTATTTTTATAAATCTTAAGTTTTTGATGAGGCACATACAGCTTCTTTATTAAAGTTTATATTAAAATTGGTATCGCCTTTGTGCATCATTAGAATACGAAATTTAGCTTCGTATTCTAATGATATTTCAGGAGGTTTCTATTCAATGAAAACACGATTAATGACCGTTTTCAATAACCTATCAACGATAATAGATAGGGCTACCGTAACCAGGCAACCACAGTGATTGTTATTAGTAAAAATATCATTGCAACAAAAATATAGTAAGCTTATCCTCTAACTGTAGATAGGTTGTAGAAAACGGCCTTAAAATAATATTTTCTAAAAAATTAAAACTAGATCTATTTGTCGCCCCAAAATCCCCTAAATACAAAATTTTAAGAAAATCGTTGGAGCCGATATAACATACATACTTACAAGAATTGCTCTTTTTAAGGTATTGTATCTAATACCTTCCGGTTACGGTTTCATGGTTGCTAGACTTATTTCCGCAAACAACATAACTCTGCTTGAAGCTTGTAATGCCCCCTAAACATCTTCAGTGTAGTTATAGTGTAGACGTTGCGTACTCCTTATTATCAGGTATCATTATTTACCTTCCTTCAATATACTCTCTCTCCCTAATATTTAACACTCGGATTTAGAAGTTACATTCATCGGAAAATTTGACAGACAGGTAATCTTGAAGCTTGAAGATAATACTTATACATTCTATGCCTAATTAAAAATTATTAATTAAAGTTTCAGAGGGAGAAATTACTGTGATATCCAAACGAAGTGTAATAACCAATTAAAATATTTACAGGTTGTCAGCAAATTAGTAGGTCAATTACTAGAACAATCGTGATAAATAGTATCATTAAGACTTTATATTACTCTGTTTATGACCATTGATTGTGATCTTCGAAGTCTTACTAAAGATTAATTTTCCGAATAATAAATTATAGTGGATTAGCGAAGTTTCGTAACTTTATCAGTTTTCCTATTGATGCCTTCATTCGTTTTATCAACAAATAAATTTGCCAAAGCATTTTGATCTTTATCAGTACGTGGTTAATGATCATGTGCTGACTTATCACAAAGTTTTTTCAGTAATAATGGGGAAATTTCCTCTCGAATGTCTGTATAAAAAAAGCAGGTTTTGCAACACTGATAACTGGAGAGCTGCTGGACTGTAATGTTAGGTTTTAGAATTCATTTTAGTCTCGATTGGTAGAATTACTATGAAGTGGCGAAAAAATAAAAATTCACATAGCTTAGATGATGGTAAGAAATTTGCACGAACTACTCGTGTATTATAATTATGTAAAACTAAAAAGACTTAGTTACATCAAAATGACATGATTCGAAACGTGATAGCAAATAACCATAGCACAGACAAGGAAAAAAGAGGATAGACGTTGACAATATTTCGTGCTATAATTTTTTAAATAAAAAGGAAGTGACTTCCATATCCCCGAAGGGGTAGAGGATGTACTCTTCTACATTGTAGACACTCATGATTAATTCGTATTTTTATAAACGAAATATTACACTTGAGTCAAAAGTGAATGATTAATTCAAAATAGAATAATTTGTAATCATTTTTAACATCATTTTTCACAATATTACTGTAACATAATGAAAACAAGAATGATGAAAATAAATGATAAAATTCAGTTACAAAATGTCAACAAATTCATTATTGTTTTCCTATGATAAAAATCATACTTTCAAAAAACACGCGAAGCCTGTATTTAATTGGTTTTAGTTTTCATCCGTAAAATTCCCCGAAAAATAAACTACGCGTGCAGATGGTTCCTTTGTGATATTTTATTATTTAGATTGTTAAAGAGTATGCTGGTTGTTGTTGTGCAGTTTCAAATTTCAGGACTATGTACGAGTTACGAGTGTAAGAACGCATCATTAAAATTGAAAAAGACTTTTCTGCCATTAAAGTATGTCAACTATCAACTTGGCATTTCTGCGCTGAGATTATCATTGATACAATATTTGTAGTAGGTTGAACAAAAATTGTATGATACAATACATCTCTATAATACCAATAACTGTTACTTTATTATACAACAATTTTTATGTTATGTACCCAAACTCCCTTTGACTGAACTAATTTTAAAATGAATCATTTTTTGTCTTTGTTTCCATTCTATTCATTTGTTCTCGGTGGTCTAGTAGTACGCGTTTTGAACTTCCAATTCGGTAGTCCAGGTTAAAACACTGCCACATAAATTTTCTGAATGCTCTAACTGTGAAGGAAGACATGGCGAGGAAAACCGGAATTCGTGTCCGATATGGCGACGGACTTGCCATATGTCACATAATGGGACCTTATATCGCTGGCTAACCGTGGGTGCATGTACCTCAGTCTACTCTTTCGGGGATATGGCCGTGATTATATTTATTTTTATTTATTTCTTTGTAATTTTAAAAGTTCTAGCTTTTAATTTTCTTATTATTAGCTGAAATTTATAAAAAATTGCATCTTCGTCAGCGATGCAATCAATTCCTGCAATTTAACTTTTTATGTCAATTTTGATAAATTATGCAAATTTCAGTAAAATCCCTGTCCAGCACACAATAGAAATTCGATGAAAATCGACCTAGTAGGTTTCTCAGAGTGTAAAGAAACAGACTGACTGACAAGCAAAAGAAAACATGTTTCTAACTTCCCCATCAACTTGTTATTTATCAACTTATTACGTATAAACACCCCATACTCTTATTATTTTTTGAGTAAGAAACACTCCATAACCTTATTATTTTTTGAGTAAGAAACACCCTATAACCTTATTAATTTTAGGTAATTCCGACTAATTGTTTTCTTTACAAATATTTCCACTCACTATTAGAAAAAAACATTATTAATTCTAAGTACATATTATACAAAAAATATACATCCACTTTTGCGTCTATTACTTAGATACACAGCCGCAGAGGGCAGATCTGTATTCGAACCAATTATATCTAGTGTCTCTGACCAGAGATACTACTCTAGTGTCTCTGGTCTACCTACCACCAATTTTTTATACCCAAAATACACCTATACATCACACAAACATCCTCCATTTTTTATGATTGTAGTACTCTTGTTAATTGTATTGTTTAGACAATACAATTAAGGTTCTTTACTTCACATAAAATATGGCGTCGGAAAACTTGTTTAGATTCAAACACGGTAAATATTTCATTCTGTATTCAAATGAAAGTTCAACTGTAAACAAACGGGAGAGACTGGCAAGTATTGTTCCGCTGGAGTTATTGGCGTGAAGTAAGACGCCCGGGGACATAGGCTCGTGGACTAAAACAACGAGACACAATGGTGCTAATTCTGCTACACCAACTAAACTAAAATTAAAATTGTCGCTATCTCCTTTAAACGCAATCCAAAACAAAACATTTAGACAAATTTTTTGTACTATTATTTTGTATGCGACATTTTTGAAGACGTTTAGTCCATACCTCGGAATATCTCTACAAAAATTGTACAAGTTAAAATTTCCTTACGAAATAGCTTAACATTTTTCATATATTTTTTATTCTATTGGAAATAAATAGCGTAAACTTAAAATAAGTTTATGTGATGTCCATCAGAATCGGCACTAATCTAGCGCTTCTGAAACCGGCTAATGTTGCCTGCCAGGTTTAGTCCGAAAATTCATTAGCAATTCAAACTGCAACTAGTGTTGGGTTTTCGGTGTTTGTCAAATGATATAATGAAGAAAATTTAATTATATTACGTACAAAATGTAATATTAGCTTCATTAATATATTTATAAGGCATACGTTCATAGATTTTATAGTATACAAACGGTTTTGCTTATTACAGCGTTATTATTATTACTATATCAGCTCCCCGTGTTGGCCCGGGTCCTCTATGATTATCAACCTTCCACCTGCCAGATTGTTAAAAACTAGCATAGGTTAAATTGGTACCAACTACTATCAACTAGAGCGCTGGTGGGAGAGTGCTGTACAGCAACTTGTTCATGTATTAAGACCTTACATATTCCTGCCGCCATATTAACAACGTCGTTTGCTATGTCAGTCCATAGGGTAGCTAAAGGAAATTATTATTACCATCACGTAAGTTGTTTGCTCATCCGCCGACTAATCCTATGAAAATCTTCATGACTAATATAACTACAATAATTTATTATATATTTTAAGTGTTTTGTATTATGAAATAAAACAGTTTAATATAAACTACCTAGAGGAGACCTAGATAGACATTTCACTACCAAATGGCTCGGGTATTATCCGAGGATGGTGTCAAGGATCTCCGTAACTGGCGTGTTTGTATGAAGAAAGTAATGAATAAGGAAGCTATATCAGTATGTAAGAATCTTGAAGCTTGTCACTCAAAACACTCTGCCTTAGCTTAAATGTATAAATTAATTTAATAATATAATTAACTAACTTGACTTATCATAACTCTTATTTTATAAACTTATAAAACCCTTTGTCCTGAGGCTTTAATAAAAAGTTGGAAAGTTTCCTAAATTAGAACGTATTTAATTCATTGTTCCGCCGCAGACGTGATTTCAATTAGCCAAAGTCAACATTCTTTGCAGTGTGGACATAATTGATTCTTTCCGTCCGAACATTAAATGAAATGGTCACTCCGCAAATATTGTCTTGGGCCAATCAACTTAAATTGGAAACGCTTCGCATTTCAACCAGCACCTGAATAAAATTTGATAGCGACCAAATTGATGGGTGTGAATGTTAGTTTGGAACGATTTTCAATCGTCTGCAAAAACGATGAAGCTTCTCAATTTAATTTGTTTTTCGTCTGCGTTATTTCACTACATTTTTAATCTTTTGGAGCTGTTTTAATAATGTCTGCAAATATTACTTGCTGTTTTATACTGTTCCAATAATATATTACCATTTTAGCCTACGGGTTTTACTTTTTTATACAGTTCAAAATAATTTATTACCATATTAGCTTGCCGGTTTCCTCATTACAGCATCCTCAGCTTTTATAACAAAAATTATTTATATGATTTTAACGTTTTAGGTCAGTAGAAACTCGAGAACGGCTGACAAAGTCTGAGAAATATTTTTATGGATAGAAAAACTGGCGAAATTTCAAGAAAAATAGGAAAAAACACTTTATTTTTATGCGGTGTTTTACGTAGCACCGGAGTACGAAGCTCATTTCAGCTTATATATATTTTTTTTCTGTAAATTCAAAAAATAGATAAATATAAAAAAGATTATTATTTTTAACTGGCTTAAGGGCTTTTATAATGTACTTTTTATTAAATAATATTCATAAATACACTTCCTGATTTTAAATCAATATTGACCTCTATATTTTTCATATTTTAAATAAAAAATACATGTAGGTACTTATACACTTTGATATTTTTTACATTTATTATAAACATAATTAAGTTAATATTATTATTAAATTAATATTATACCCCACCTCATTAACGATATATCAGATAGCTTAATGCAAACTATAAGTGAAAGAAATATCAAAAAAATCTTAAACGGTATTTTTTTACCTAACATTATGTAAATATATTATATTTGATTTATTATAGACTTGCATGCGCTCCAAATAACATGATACTTATGTGTGTGTTTATACAACGTTTGCAACATATGCATATTTATCTTATTCTTTTGTTTTTTTTGTGTCACTGAATTATTGTTTTTGATAAAATACCTTATAAGGACCTCTGTGGTCTAAGAGGTATGTTGTAAAGCTTACTATGTTCTTAATCTTTGTAGATAATAAATTAATTAAAAAATAAATATTTATGAAACAGCCGACTGGCATTGCTTATTACAGCATCATCAGGGCTAAAATTTAGCTACTAGCAGGGCTTACACTAAATTTTTATGATATTTTAGCACAGATAATAATTACTTTGTATTACAGTACAAATGTGGATAAAACGAAGGAATAATGAAACTAGATAAAAATCAAATAAAATAGGTATAGATTTTAGTTCGTATCTACTTCATACATACATATTTACGGTTTAGTCTCCGGAAATGTTTCGATTTCGAATAACAATTTAGGTAAAATGTATTAAATCGAAACCATAGACAATCGCAAGTAACAAAATGCGAAATTTCACGAGTAGATAGATAAATTAAAATATTCAATTTGAATTAGGAATGTCTGCAGCTAACGGAATCGGATCAGTTGAATGAGAACCCTTCCGCAACCGCATCCGGTGTACCGTTAAATTGAATTGTAACCTTTCCCGCCCTGATTATAACATGTGTTGTTGGTTTTGTAGTTTAATCTGTAATAAGTATAATTGCTTTTTTTTAATATTGATAAGAAAAGTTTATGAAATCTACACATTCGTCCTAAATTATAGATTTATTAAGGAGGAGTTTTGGCGAGATCTAGAGAAGAAATGGACGCAGTTTTTTCATAATTATTGAATTTCGTGTAATTAAATAAAATTAGTCAATTTTGGTTTAAATTTCGTATAATTTTGGCCACTTAAAATACATAAGACCCTGAATGAAAATATGTTTAGTAGTATTTCTAATATCGTCACGATATTCAAAATATCGTCACGCCCATATCCCTGAAAGGAATGGCTGATGTAATATGCATCCTGATTGGCCTACTTACCTACCTTTTGGTTACGGAATCCTAAAAAATGAAAGTGGTACCTCATTAGAGATAAGTACCTTGCTCTTTACGTATTGTCATTTGCGCGCCGCAATTTTCGTCATTATGAGGGATTTAGGGCGAGCTCTGGCCCAATTTTGAATATATAAAATATACGAACACTGAACGTCGTTCCTTTCTTTTTATAAAAAAACTTTTATTTAACTTGTAATGTAAGTATTTATTTTCGGATGGAATATTGGAACTCAATTTTGAAGTGGATATCTTCATCTGATTGAGCTCAAATATTGTATACACGTTTAGTTTGGATGACCATGCACGATAAGGTACGTAACGTCATTCTAAATCCAATATGGCGGACCAACCAAGATGGCAGAATTGTTATTTTTAATGCAATTCTACAATATGGATATCAAATGAAAGGGCTCGTTGAAAGCATCTCGAAAAATAATGTGACGTCATTTTTAGGGTTCCGTACCGTTTCGTACAGTTTTGTTTTTGATAAATATGAGAAAATAAAGTAAATAAATATCGTAACACCCATATCCCCGAAAGGGTAGGCAGAGATACATAATATGCACCCACGATTAGCTGACGATATTAGGTCCCATGAGTGACTGGTAGTCGTCCGTCGTCACATCAGCCAGAAGTCCAATCTCAGTCAACGTTATGTTTTTTTATATATAATACTGATATGAAAAACCTCTTACCTTAAAATAATAGGTAAACCTTATGATTTTACCGCAAATTATATAATAAACTTATTCGTTTCTATAATAAAACAGTGCTTCTCAAACATAATTCTAAAGACGTAGACCTATTGATCCCAACAGATAAAAGATAGAATTTTCGATGTAGCATTTATTTTTACACTGTAATGTATAGAGAACTGTAGCATAAATACACCATAGATACTATAAATCCAAAATCAAGCATGATAGTGTCAAACAAAATGGCGGCAACGTCCCTATTGCTTCCTTGTAAATACATATATTTAAGGATAGAAACTGAAAGAACAACTTGCCCCGGGAGTAGTTCATATCCGGAATTTGAACCAGGGTCTCATGAACATAATATTACTAATTCAAAATCTCATTTTTTAAATTATTTAAAAATGAATTACAGTTACAGATGTAAAACTAAACATGTACAACTCGTCGGTCGTAAACTCGTAGCAAGTTGTTTCGCCCACCTCTCGCCAGCCTTTGTCCTTCTCCAACTTTACCGACGCTTGCGGACGCGAGGTACGCCTTGAATAAATATAATTTACATTTATTACTCCATCCAGAATACCAAAGCTTGAATTATCTACAGTGTACAAAGTGAGGAAGTTTTGTTTGTTTGCTCGAGTGCAAAACCTCATCGTGTATTTGTTGAATATTGTTATTACGCTATGCCCATATCAGAAAGCATAGGCAGAGGTACTACATACGCATCCACGATTAGCCGACGAAATTATTGGGATGGTAGTGGTAATGTGATAGGTGGTAAGTCCGAGACCACATCGGGAAACAAATAAGTCTATTATATGATTTTCGGTAAAATCACAAGGTTTACCTATTAATTTAAACTATTGCAAGGTAAGGGGTTTTTCATATTAGTAGGTATTATATCGTTTTCTTATGAGATAAGGCACACGGGTCTACTGATGGTACGAGACAACCGAGGCCCATTATAGACACCATCGATATTGAAGGTATAACGCTGTCCTGCGGTCGGAATCAGTGTCGGCGTTAGGGGGTCACGCGATGGGGTGATGGCCCGGGGCGCCAAATTTAGGGGGCGCTGAGGTCTGGGGCCTCGGCCTTCTACACTGTGTACCCTCAATACTAAAGTACATCGTATTTAGTCTGATAATAATCAATACACATCATTCTATTCGTTTTTTTCATCCGCCTCCCAAATCTGAACATGGACTACGTTCACATTGGTTCAGCAAAAAAATAAATACTCGATATTGACTTCCTTAAGTGGGCGCCTAAATATTTTTGCCGGGGTGTCAGTAGCTCTAACGCTGGCTATGGTGGCTGGGATATTAGACCTTATGTTGGACCGGAACACGACAATTTAATTATGAATCCAGGAATAGATAAGGCGGTGTATTATAGACGTTATACGGGTTGCTGCAAAGTACGTTACCACTCCAGTGGTCATATTGGAAGTGACCCAGTTAACCTATGCTCGCCACAAGTTGCCTGAAAGGGAGGCAAATGTTCTACATATGGGATCTAGACCAACACGGGAAAAACATATAACGGAACATGACCTTTAGTAATGAAGTCACGATGAAGAAAAATACATAAGAATGTGTATGTGTTGACTTTTGTTCCATATCATAAGGTTGCTTGGAAGAGATCGCTGACTTGGAGATAAGGCCGCCTTTGTGTATCATTTAGTCATTAAGTTTATGTTGTATTTCTTTTTTTTTGGTGCACAATAAAGAGTTATTCTATTCTATTCTATTTACACCGTATTTATCTACTTTTTGTTTAAAATAAATCGTAATAAAGTATAGTTTTAGTATGTTTTAACTTTCACCTACGAGCTGACTTGAAAAGACAAAATCAATTAATTATATCAATAATACGCCTCCTCCGAAATCAAAGTGGCATTTGTATATATACGTATCCACACACGCCGTTTGTTAGCGGGGGTAGATTTATTAGCAGTAATAAAGCTAAATCAATCGCATGGGAGGGATCTCAATCACCCTGTATCAGCCATCTAAGTTCTACGGCTCTACAATCCTAATTCGTATTAACTTGGCAAGTTAGATTTGGAAATGCTGTCTCAAGACCTATTATATAAGATCATACAAATGTATTAGCCTAAAAGTACACTAGACAGATATATGTTTTCTCATAATAATTTAAACCCAGTAAACTGTAAGTTAGGCATTTTCTTTGTTTTTATCCATATTTAAAAAATGTACTGAATCTGTTACATGAAAAAGTAAATTGTATTACATGAATCAATATTTAAAATATGATATATCTTTTAAATAGGGAAGGAAAAAATATTTTCACTGATGTGCAAACCCTACCCATTACTGGCTCAATAATTACATTGTCTTGTTCCGGTCTAACATAAGGTCTAACATCCCGACCGCAGGACAGCTTACACCTTCAACATCGATGGTGTCTATAGACCTTGGTTGTCTCGTATCATCAGTAGACCCGTGTGTCTTATCCCATAGAAAACGATATAATACTGATGTGAATAACCTCTTACCTTACAATAATTTAAAATTAATAGGTAAACCTTATGATTTTACCGAAAATTATATAATATACTTATTTGTTTCTATAATAAAACAGTGCAGTTTCTCAAACATAATTCTAAAGACATATTGTTCCCAACAGATAAAAGACTAGAATTTTCGATGTTGCATTTATTTTTTATTTTAAATACACCATAGATGATATAGATCAAAAACCGAACATGATAGTGTCAAACAAAATAGCGGCAACGTCCATATTGTTTCCTTGTATATCCGTATATTTAAGGATAGAAGTGTTCAAGCTAACATCGATATAGCGTAGTGACAATATTCTTGTTAGGCTGTACAGTTCTAATGCTGATTATAGTTGGTATCCTTATTACAACAACTATATGAACTAGATCAGAAATCTTGATGATAATCATATTCCTAATAAATCATCAAGATTTCCGATCCTCTAATTGTCGTAATACAAAAACAGTATAACTATTATCATTTTATTTTAGGCACGACCGTAAATAAGTAGTTGCGCCTTTAATCAAGTATAATAATTAATTTGTATGAAGTCTAAAATAGTTTTGAGTCGTCATATAGTCATGTCAAGGGCTTAGGTAAAGCGGTGGCATGGCATCCTTACCTAAGCTCATCAGATGAGATTTGGCTAAGTGAGAAAATACATGACACACTAATTTATTCATGAATACTTCACTTGTGCACTTTAACTGAACAAAACTATACAAAATGCCACCGACATTGACTAATATTAATGAATATGAGTGCCTAGACGAGATTAATAATTTTAAAAAAAGACTGCGTCAATTTTTTTCTGGATCCCACCAAAACTCACAAAAATAGTATACGACTAGTTATAATGCTATAATTTGAGAACCTCTGGTTTGGAGGAATAAGCGACCTACTTATTGTTGTACAAGCTTTCCCTTAACAAAGCGAGAAAATGTCTCTATAATATTTTGACAACAAAGCATGGGAAGCGAGGTACAAGTTTGAGGTTAATTATTTACTGTAATTATCTCTACATTTGTTATGGTTCAGTACATTTTATGGGGTTTGTAGATATAGTTATTATACGACAGACCATCGTCATTATTTTTTTATTTTAAAAAGATATTTAAATAAAGAAGCTACAGAAAGGTATTACAAAAATATTGAGATAGTTTATTGATATCTATAGTATATTTTAAGAATGCGTAATATAGATTGCCCCCAGTTCGCGTCATTCAAAAAAAGGACATTTATTTTACATCATATTTTACATCAACTCAGAAACTCCGATTTTTTGACTCTGTCGGTACCCTAAGTAGTTCTAGGGAGTAGTAGAGTAGTAGTGTTCGATCATGAATGAACGATGAATCATTTATTCACTCATTATGTGCAAATATATTATATTTCTACACACAATGAGGATATAGTGTAATAGTGATAGGTGATGTATCTGGTGCTGGACGTTGACCCTTGATAGAATTATAGCTTATGATTCGGGAGTAGATGAGACTAGATGAGTGTTTATTGGTTTCAGATACGTTAGAGTTCCAAAATGATTAGTTAACCTGACGTACGAGGTTATTTACATTGCTTCATACACACTGGTTTCAACCAAATATTCAATTTTTCAGCATATTTTATGTTTTCAAACGACGAAATTATTTACAAAAATGCAAAATATTTCCATTGCAAAATTGTGAAAAAAAGTATTTAAAAAATGTAATAATTAAAAAAAGTGGCAATAACTATCAAAAAACATCTCCAATTGCGATATATGAGTAATCTTTAAATTACAACGGGTTAAAACGCGTACATAACTTACTTATTTATATATCTCGACGTTTCGATCCTGTTGCAACGATCGTGGTCACGAGAGAACTGGTGTAGCGAGTTTCCTCCGTCTGCCAACTCGGGAGAAATTTCTAATTACCCCCAT
>DVZL01005810.1:0-11798 GCA_018236625.1 Lasaia peninsularis
CCCGTCGGGAATCGAACCCGAGCCTCGAGGTTAGTCGATGCGGTTAGGCGTGTACGCTAGCCACTCGGCCAACGAGGTGGTCAAATGTAAGTTATATTTATATCAAAACGCGCACATACTCGTAATATTACTATTATCAGAGTGTTGGATTGACTAATGACAATTTTTGTATAAATACAACGAAAAGAACTAAAATTACCTTGTGGACAATAAGTATCGACTGGAACACACGATTTCGTAGTGAACTATGACAAATATACCTATGACAAAACCAATATACCTATGGTTATAACAATCTCGGATAATGTAGTTTTAATAGTGAAATTTAATTGCTGCTTCAGCTCCCATTTTCATTGGATCGGGAGTGCAGCTTATATCTTCATCACTTGAAGAACTCACGTTTTTCTTAAATAACACGTAATTATAAAAAAAATCCCAAAAGCAAACAACATTTATACGTTTTTAAAAAACAAAATTACTTACCGCCCTAGGGCTTTTCTAGCTACATTATTACATTAGAGCGGTAATTGGTCACCTATAAGCCCCATTTTGGGGGTAATAAGGACCTACTTACCGAACATGAGAGATGTAGAATATATAACGTAACTATGACATTAAATGCCCCCGCGCATTTGGCCGCTGACCGCGCGGCCAGCGGCCAGCGGCCAACGAATTCCTCCAAGGTATATGGAAGTGCGCGCATTATGCGGCCAGCCGATGTCGGCCACGTATTGGCCGCGCGACCAACAAAAACACCGCGACCCAACATAAGCGCAACAATAATTCCTTCTTCAACATCCTTTTTAGAGCACCTTGTGCATTGAACTGACGTATGTGGTCGCTAAATTATTATGATCTGCGCGCTCTGGCCGCTGTGTAAGTGTACGGGGGCGCTAACAAAGTTAACGTATTGACACATCGTTACACGTTTAAGTTCGAGTGTAAAGCCATTGGATAATTGTTCGACGTTTCACAGCGTCAAGCGTTTATTTGCTAACTAGGTCTACCTTCGCCTTAGTTTACGATTTTCGCTCCGGCCCGCAAAATTTTTATGCCCTTCGAAAAGTGTTAACTTTTCTTTTTGCTGTGCTACTGTTATTGACACTCCTAGGGCGGTAAAAATAGTTTCTTCCCTACAGTTTCATTATATTATGCAACTTTCGTGAAATAATATGTTGCAAATATTACCGTAAGTAAAAAGTATTCTCCTCGTCGATGGAGAAGCATTTAGGGTAAAATTTACCTACAGCAAAGTTAATCTTCCCTTCGCACGTGGTAACTTTCCGACTTCTTTGAGCAGAAAAATAATATACCTACTCCTCGGGTAGTAAAAAACTTAAATTTTCATGTGACTTTTATTATATTTCTTTCAAATGCTCTTTGTAACATTTTGCTCTTCGCGTTGACCGAGACGCAGGTTCGATTGCCAAAAAGAGCAAGCATTTGTATAATAGCAAAAAAACGGTATAGATTATATTTCTGCGTGTGAATAATTTTATTTCTGGAAGCCCCTGTGGTTTAGTGGTTAGGATTTCGGACTTCTGGGAGTCCAGGTTCAACTTTATATATTCCCAGCACTCTTTTATGATACAGGAAAATATCGTGAGGACCCAGATTCGTGTATTCGATTCCAACTTAACGTATACTATATTCAACCGAATATAGACTAGATTTTGTTTTTGAATCTGTGAAAAACTAGTGCCCTTGTCAAATCCCCTAAATTAGTTAGCAGATCTCGATATCATCCGATATAGAAAGGGTAGGCCAGGAAAAATAGTAGTAGAACAATAAAATGATACCTATAGTATTAGTAGTATACAGTAAAAATGAATCCAGAAATATAATGTAGGTGACATTATATCAAGATACCCACATATCTTTTCTTCAGTCACTTATTTTTAAGTTTTTATTATAGCTTTCCGCCCACAGCTTCGCCCGCGTGAATTATTTTATTAACATGGACAACTTTCAAACTTTTTTTCCGACTTATAATACTTATTGTAAAAAAAACATATTTCTCTTTTTGATATAGTTTGTTTAAAAGCAGCCTATTTGTTATTCTTATGTATAAGTTATCTAACTGTAAAGTTTCATTCAAATCCATCCAGTAGCTTTTTCGTGAAAGAGTAACAAAGATCCAAACAACTATCCATAGTTACAAACTTTCACGTTTATGATTTTAGTAGGTTTCGCAAAAATAGATCAGTGTCAGAATTTGCAGCCTCACGTCTCCCAGTATTTGGCATGATAGTACAATAGCGCCCACGAGATACAACAAAAGACAAAGAGTGTGGCTCTCAGCACTAGTACTGAAAGCTTTCAGATGAATCCCGAAGGTTTCACTTGCTCCTTTGTGAAACTCAAACGCTTGTAGCGGCTTGTAGTGGCGCTCTTGAGACGTCTTTAAGATTATCATTTTATACAGGCTGATATAGAAATACTGTAGGAAAAACGAGGACCTTAGTGTTTCTTGAGAGATTTTAAATATTTTAGATTTTAGATTTAGATAGAAAATATTTTATTTTACACAGACGGTTCTCGTGACGCGTCTATGTAATTCTAAAATTTACCACCGGATTAGAACGCGGCCACTCACTGAGAAGATCCGACGAGATAAAATCAGCGGGCTTATCTTTTTTTCGTATTTTCTAAACACATCAACTTTAAATTCAACAATAATAAAAGAGATTAAAAGAAAAACATTTTATCATCAACATATTATTTTAGCATTTTATCAGAAACAGATGGCAATTTTGTGATAGATGGACAAATTCCTTGCATTGCATTTCAAAAGGCTTGTATTTGTCCCTTTTGGGTTAAAATTTGGGAAAGTGATGTTCACTGACATTTAGGTGGAGAAAAGTTTAAAATTTTGTTCGTCTCTGGAAAAGCAGGACTGATTTTGATGGGACGTTCACTTGCAGATTAATAAGAAAAAAATAACTGATATAATGAGGAGTAACTTAAGCAACTTTTATTTTAGAAATTTATAAAATGAAACAATTAAAATAATACGAACAAAGTCGCGGGTACAGCTAGTCTAATTGTTATCTCCTACTTGACTATGTAACAGCAAAAAATGGCATTTTAATATTATAAAGAAATAAATAAATATCGTCACGCCCATATCCCCAAAAAGGCAAAAGGTATAGGCACATATGCACCCACGGTTAGCCGATGATCTTCAATATTTTTTGTGAAATGTATAGTAATCATATAGCTTGAGGGGTTAGGTAATTGTTAAGCGATAATAGAACTACTATATAAAATAAAATAATTAATATACAATACTCCTTGTGTACCGCGATCTAAATATGTATGATGACATCTATAGGTTGACTGAGACAACTTAGATGATTTTGATGGCACTCGCCACTAGGTGGCGCTGGCGTTGTTGGCGTAGCAACGCGTGACGGGTTATTATGTATACGATAAAAACAATATTACATTCTCATAATATCAATATATGAAATGGTTTTTACGCGAAATAATAAGTGTGGAAAACCTAACGTTTTAATTTCGAACTCTAAACAGCTAAACACCTTGGAGACTTGTTATTAAATTAAATATTTAATTAAAACAAAACAAGTACTCTTAAATTAACTAATTAATATGTTATTGAAATGATTAATGGAATTTACGTGACTCTAATTAAATACGTTTACGTTAAAAGAAGTCGTCTTGAGAATTATTCATACATTTTCTAGAATTCCGTACCTAAGGGGTAAATACGTGACCCTAACTCTGCTCTCCGTATGTCTGTCACCAGGCTGTATCTCTTAAACTTTTTTTCATGGGATAAGTCAGCGAACAAGCATACTGGTCTGATAGAGAGAGACAACCTCGGTCTATAGACACCATAGATGTTGTAGGTGGGTTGCTGTCTAGTGGTCGGGCTATTGGGCATGATTTACAAGTTTACCAGCTACAATACCCTCAGAAAACCGAAACACGACAACGCCATTATGGCCACAGGAATAGGTAAAGCGGAGGATCCCTATTCGGGCGAGTTGTTGCACATCACTCTTCCACTAGTAGTCATGTTAGAAGTGACCCAATTAAACTATGCTCGCTCTTACAAGCTCCCAGATAGGGACCTATAGACGACATAGTTGTTGTAGAACTATGTCGTCTATAGGTTACTTCTGATGGTAAGAGACTACCATCTCTTACTATGTTCGCATCCTTATTCCATAAAAAAAAGAAGTTAGAATTACTTGATCGGAAAATCGGGCGCCTTAAAACGCAGGAAACCCGGATTCCATTCTCGGTCCGATTTTTCTTTTAGTTTTCTCTTTTTATCTTATTCATATTTTATCAGTGAGTAATTTGCAAGTGACAAGTTAATATAATTCCTGAAAAACATAATGTTCTATATAAACCCAGGCAGAATTGCAAATGCAGAATTATTAGGTCTCAGGATGTGACAGGTGGCAGGTCCGTCGCCATATTGGTCACAAATTCCGGGTTTCCTCATTATGTTTCCTTCCACCATAACATCACACAGAAAATGTACTTAAGTTAGAAAAACTCTTTGGTATTATTTAGTATTGGTATTGGACTACCAAAATGGATGTTCACAAACGTACTACGATTTAACGTAAAAGATTGAAATGCGTACTTGAAGAAAATTGGCAACAATTTCTCAAGGGAACGCCATTGCGATTTAAATTTTATTGCCCAAACACAAAACAATAAACTTCGAAGTCTTGCGCTGACATTTTCTTTTTAGGGCAGTACGGGTAATCTTTCCCTTCAAAACGAATCCTTTTGGTAATGTTCCGGTTCATAAAATCTTTAGGGATACGAAAATTACAAGTGGTGGGTGCGAATAACACGTTGACTGCGGTGTTGATATATATCCGATATCTTTTATTCCTGAGGTGTGGGGTCTTTTAAGCCGCGGCATAAATCTGACGTTGCAGCGGCACGAGGCTTATTGAGCCTCACCTTTAAAAATACTAGAATCCTTTCTTGGTCAAACTACGTCACATTAAAATCAAGGTATGATACGAAGTCCTTGGAAGTACGGATCTTTTAGATCCCAAACCGCGTTGCATTGCATTTTTTCTTTAATAGGGGACGAGTCTTAAAAGTCTTAGTATTTGTTGAACTAAACAGAAATTACAGATTATATTTTGATTTTGATTTAAAAAATCTATATTTTTTAATGTATGTACGTAAAATTAGCTAGACATTTTACAAACGGAGAAAAGTTAAATGTAGATACTTTAATTTAGGTCAGGGATGCAGAGTTGAAGATGTAAGATGAGGTTTTACGTTCATCCACGATGTATTTTTAGTCTGTGATAAAGATTAGCATATTCTATATTATTGGTCGTTAGAGCTTGATGGAACTTCTGTAATATTAAAATAATAGTTTTTTACTAAGTGCATATGTATGTTTATAATATTATAACAAAACAATTTGTTTTTGAATTTTGTCTGTCTGTCTGTTTGTACCCGCTAGTCTCTGAAACGACTCAGTTTACTTACTTGAGAAAAATACATACTTAACATATTTAGGAAAAAATTAATAAATTGAATATTTTCTAAAAATGTAATTCGTTAATTTTGGTTGATTCATGTTTCATATTATGTATTCATCGAGTTTTCATTGTTTTTATGATCTATTCGACGCGGAGACAAATCCAACAAATCAAAAACCATAAAATTGGTCCAGCAGATGTCGAGTTAGAAGTGTTGTAACAAACCCGTCTTTGTTTATATATGTATATCACTACTATATATACTATACGTTAAAGGTAGCAGTGATTGATTTAACAGTTTTGATACAATATTAGCGATTTACATTTTTAAAAAATAGTAAAACAGTTACGGGATTTCAAACTACCGTGATGACGTAAGAACAAAAACTTTAAACAAATCATCAGAAATAATAATTTCGATGAAGTAACTCATAGTTCACAGTATGTCATAAATGACATATTTAAAAATTAATTCTGTCACTTTAAATAAAAAATGTTGCCATGTGTTACGCATAATCAACGCGTTCATACGGCTTAGGATCACAAGAGATTTGTTTGAATTGAAATTTAAAGCATAATATATCTGGCTTTTAGAAATATAATCCTACATTCTAAATTATCCTTCTTTTATTATGTTAACCATTTATATTATCCAACAAAGTTGTAATAGTTGCATTATTTGTCTTCATTTTTAGGGTAGGATAAAGGATGCTTTTTACTCGAAATTTTCAATGAGTTCCCGGTTTATTCGTTAAATCAGTTAACGCAATGGCCAAACCTTTAGGGCTTAAAAACTTTCGCACACATCTTATTCCTTTTTTTAAAATAGACTATTTCACTAAGGATTTTGTAGAATTACTTACTACTACTTTTTAACATTCATATTTAGCAAATAAATGATTTTCATTTCATTTCAAGAATTCAACTTCAAGTTTGTAGAAACTAAATAAGAAACTTCAATACGCGGGTGAAGTCGCAGGTCGTAACTAGTTGTTATATCAGGCCCTTTGAATAAAAGTGACCGAATCTAAATAATTATAAATTTCGTCAAGTGCGAGTCGGACTCGCGCTCGATGGGTTCCGTACCACATATTAACTATAAAAACGGCAAAAAAACACGTTTGGTTAATGGGAACGCCATTTGTACATTTATTTTATTCTGTTTTTAGCATTTGTTGTAATGACGGCAACAGAAATACATCAACTATCAAAATTACAACATTTTAGCTATCACGATTATCTATAGAAACGGCAAAAATTATTTACTGAATTGGAACACCCTTTGTATTTTTATTTTATTCTGTTTTTAGCATTTGTTATAGCGGCAACAGAAGTAGGTACATAACCTGTGAAAATTTCAACTATCTTGCTATTACGGTTTATGAGATAAGCCACGTGACAGGCAGACATACAGTGGAGTCTTAGTAATAGGGCTATGGAATCCTACAAATGCAATTTGTGAATAAGCAAAAAAGTTTTCATAGTTGTACATCTTGATACTCGTATATCTCTTCCGTTTCTGTGACAAAAAAGTGATTGATTTTAACAAAATTTGTTGGTTATCTTTTAGTGTACACAATTACAATATAAGTTCATATTTATAGTAAGGCGGTAAAATCAAGTGTTACGGCAATTTCGAGTTAAGTCACTTTCATTCTAAGGGCGCGGTATAATGTTAAATGAGTATGTAGTCAGATCTTAATAAATGTTCTCTACGTGGACTATCCTGAAAGTAATAAAGTGTGTGGTATCTCTATTCTCACTCATTTGGAAATCTTATCCCGTTTTAACGCGAACAAGCTCCCGTAAATGCTGGAGACCTCGTTTGTTTCTTTTTTGGTCATTTGTTAGCTTAAGTGTAGTCGTTTTACAAATGAACTGAGCTTTTTGTCATTTTTCAAGTTAAATGGACTCCATGTTAGTGGTGCCGAACTTTACTTGAAGGTTCATGAATTTTAACGTACTATGGGACGCCCTTAACTTGATGTCAGCAATGATAACACCTCTGATGTGGTGGATGATTGCTATAATGATTACTTTCGATCTGGTAATCTACCAGTTCATTTTTTTAAAGTGACAGTTTTAAATATTTGAAGTATGACATGAGATATAATGACGTAGAATAAGTAACGTACAGAAGACTCACTTTCTAACAAAATGCGCATTTAGGTATAAAAGTTGAATTGAAACTTAAGAGGTCAGAGAGAGCAGATTACGTTAGAGATAATCGCAAGAATAAAAAAGTGATGCGATAATAAATGTTATTGTACACTAGTGTCTTACGTCTGGAATCTTTAGCAGCATATTCAAGTTTACTGGATTCATGCTCTAGTAGATAATGACAGTGGCGAATATTGACGTCGTATGAATGAAATACAAAATAAATTAAACAAGTTATATTGTAAAAAAATGTACATTTACAAAATAAGCTCAAGATTTTTATTATAGCTCAAAACGTTTTGGTGGAGGTGACGGAGGCGGGATAGGTTCACGGAAGTGCTTCTCGTATATTTCGTCCCAGAACATGACCCGTTCTTTAAGAAGAGATCCTCTGAGCTCTATGGTGTGGTTCAAAGACATGTGAGGAGACCAGTTTGCACCAACTGCAGGCCATTCTGGTAAACCTGAGTTTGCTGGAATCGGGTATCTGTAATACAAATAGATATGTTACTAATTGAATAGGTACGGTCTATAGTGGAATCACCTTATAGTGTGTTGTGTAAATTCAAGTATATTTTATGTTTTCTACCAGTTTTGTTACGGGTTCGTTTGTGATTTAGATTTTACATAAAGCTAGTTTTATGTAAAATCTATTGTGTATTTTTAAGTTTGTGGAACGTTATTAGTTGTTAGGAACGCAATACATAATATGTAATACCGTACCTACTTATTTCATAATTTCAACATTTAAAACAATAATAAAGTGTTAAGCAGTAATAATTGAATTATATCTCCATATTCTGTGGTCGAATGAAGTCGGTGTCCAATTTTAATGCATGGGGTTCGTTTCCCGGGTAGGAAAATTTGTTGTATTGAGTTTTTTCACTTTATCTAAAAAAATTGAATTTGTGCCCGATATAGCGAAGGACTCGTCATCTGTCACACCATGACATCCCATATAGTTGGCTTATTGTGGGTACATATGTGCCTCTGCCTACCCCTAAGGGACAGTGGCATGAAGACGCGCTTATTTACATTTCCAATAAAGCAGTACTTTATTATTAATTCTGTCTCTGATGACTATCTGCCTCTCTATGACGAAGCTCGAAAGATACGAGCATAGGTTAACTGCAGTGTTGGAGTGCTGTGTAGCAACTCCCCCGGGAAGAAATCCACTGTCTTACCTATTTCTGCCGTCATAATAATATTGTCGTATTCCTGTCTGACAGATAGGGTAGCCGGACTTGGACATCAGGCATAGCAGCCCGGTGACAGGATAACTACGCCCCTACAACATCTATGTTGTCTATAAGCCACGGTTGTATCTTACCAGAACAGCCGAGCGCCTGTACGTGGCGTTACCCCACAAAAAATGTTTGTATATGGTCAAATATAATTCTTTGAGTGTCTATGCACTCTGTTAGTCGTGCGGTAAGTTTAAAAAGTATAAAAATATGTAGAGAGAATAGGCTAAAAGCACAGCGTCATTTTATTTTGAGTTAGCTAGAAGAAATCTCGATAATTAGAAATAACCTCGCCTTATTATTCAAGTTTTGTGTCAAATAAATAACAAATATAAAAAGCTACAATTATACAGTTATCTCTATCTTCTTTCAACACAAGTAAAAGAAGGAGACAAGATACTTTTAATGCTGTCAGATTAGTTTGTACCTACCATTTCTACAGACGTTTAATCTATTCCATGGAATAAATACGCCGCTAGTAGCCGTATACATTATTATAACATTACTAATTTGATACGACTACAATATTCTATCCTTTTTATTTTTAAGTTAATGGAAAAAGATGGCATACACTTAATATTAGTTTAGACGGAAAGTGTTTACCATTATTTACTTAACTTCGAGAATGTTTTTAAAAATGATAAAACTTATGTCACTTATAAAGTAACCTTCGGCAAGAAGTACAATTCTATGATTATCCGCTCAATATTTGTTTGTCTTCGCTTATCACTCCCTGACGCCATAAAACTCACTGCTACCGTTTTAAAGGTTAAGTAAATTACGTTATAGAAAGATAACTCACCCGGTTTTTATAAAACTGTGCCATATGGACCGCATGATAGCAACCATTTTGAAATACTTATTGTTTTGGTGAAGTTGGTAAATTCATATCCACGTCCGAAACTGCAGCTGATTGAGTACAGTGATTAGCACCGCGTATGTTTGTATGTGGAATCAGTGGAGTGTTTTCATCTACGAAGGAGTATTCATACAAATATATATTTTTGTTTCCTGCTTCCACTTGTAATTTTACAGATCTCAGCGTTGAATACGTAAAATACACATCTGAAAAGTAATCCACAAAACCTAATACAGTTTCAGGTCCCACAGGCTTGTCGCCAAAATAGTATTGTTTTATCTTATTTGCTATTTCTTCTTTTTGTTCATCATTTTCAAATTGCAAATCAGCAGGTAGAAAGTTTGAGAATTTTTCGTTCATCTCATTTTTCCATGCATCAAATGTAGCTATGACCATCAGACCCTCCATATTGGCAAAACCGTACAACATTGGTAATTTATCATAATCGCCACGTTGTAATATATTTACTGGGCCATCGTCAAGAAATCTTTCTTCCCCAGTTTCACGCTCAACGCAAGGAGAGAATAAGAATGTGGAATCTTTTCTAAAAATACGAATAGCGGAATTTAATTCTTGAGCAGTAATAGATTTAAAGAACTCTTCTAATGCATACACATCATCAACTTTGTCAAAGTTTAATAATTTTGCATATTCCTTAGCACTTTCTAATGGATTCGATTGGACACTAAAAGCTGCTGTATTTGCTCCACTTTCAGGTATAACTCTTTTAAATAAACCTTTTGCCATTTTTGAAATCATCAAAAGATCTACAGATGATGAGCCAGCGCTATAGCCGGCTATTGTAACCTCGTCGGGATTGCCGCCGAAACTTGCGATATTTTTCTTCACCCACCGTAATAATGCGACTTGGTCTTTCATACCAGCATTACCTGGTATATCTTCTGTGCCTAAGCAAAGGAATCCGTGGGCACCTAATCGATAGTTGAATGTTACAGCAATAATTTCTTTACTACTAACCAATTTTCTTGGAGTTAAGAAATTTCCATGTCCCATAACAAAGCCGCCTCCATGAACATATACTACAACTGGCAAAGACTTTTTTTGTGTTATTGGAACATAAACATTTGCTATAAGACAATCTTCTTGTATACTAGCATTAGGGAAAAAGCCCATAATATCTAATTGAGGACAAGTTATTTTTTTATCGACAGCATCTAGTGGTTCAGACCATACCGGTAGGGGACGAGGTGCCTGTGAAAATAGAATAGAGAAAGCAATATTACAGAAACATCAACCCAGTCTTAAATAAAATCTATTGTAGGGAAAGACAGCCTATTTTCTAAATCATATAATATTTTTTCAATTTGCGCGATACGTAAGGCTGATATAATAATAACTGGGTACCAAGTATTGTTTGTGTTATTTATTTATAAATAGACTTATAATAATAGTATTGTTCCTAAATAGCAGCAATAAACTGTGTCACTACTATTTACACCCACCTCAGGGTACTTTACATTAAACTTAGTACTTTGTTATTGTTACATTATATTACATATTGTGTTTAGTACATTAAATATATGCGTGTTCACATTTGTATATGCTGAGCTTGGTTTAGGGAAAGTACCCATACTACGTGACCTATTTTTAACAATTTTTATACCCGAGAGGGGTATAAAAATTGTTAAAAATAGGTTCCCCTCCAGATACCATTTGTGGTTTATGTCAAGACCGCCCCCCCCCTCTCCTCTAATTATCACGTAACAACTCATAACTATGGTTTTAAATAAAAATTATACAATATAGCACACTTTATCACTGATTGAGTACAAAAACTCTGAGTTTTAAATCAGCTGGTGTCATTTATGACATATTATGTGCGTCAGTATTGCCACTTGTGAGTAAAAAGAGTTGAACGCTAGGCTGCGTGCCATAATTTGAATATAGCTCGAAAAAGGTCGAGATTTCCCTAGAAGATATTGACTACGTGACGAAGACCCAAGGCCCCCCTCCGCCTCTGTAAGAGATATTTTGAAGACCTCCCACCCCTGAATGGGTCACGTGGTATGGGTATTTTCCCTTATG
>DVZL01005811.1:0-11797 GCA_018236625.1 Lasaia peninsularis
GCTCGCCTCTTACGAGCTGCCTGGGTGGAAGGCAGTTGGCCTATTCTACAACGGAACCCGGACCAACACGGGGACATATTTCTTACCATCAGGAAATCTGTCTGCTTGTTTGCCTTCCAATATCATAAAAAGGACATTAATAAAACAAAACATTAATTCGTGCAATAAGATAAAATATGTAAAATGAAAATACATATTATATATCTTCACGCTTGTGTTTTGTGGATTAGAGAGAGAGAGAATCGACTACCAAGAGTCACGATTCCTACAAACTTGCCCAGCTTCATCTATATTAATTACTCTCGTTATACAAACAAGACGGTTTTGGAGAATCTTGACACCACACTGGTATATACACGAAAATAAAACGTCCTTCAATTCAATATTAATTTGTTCATATTTAAATTAATAATAATAAATTGAAACAATTTCAATAAACAAAACATGAATAATTATGAAAGTTAAAAAATTACCTTCAATAAAAACAAAATATGTAAACAAACTTAATCATAATATATAAAAAATATTGTTAAAAAAAAATTTAAATTCCAACTTATTTATTTCGATAAGGATTAATATATTTCTTATTTAAACACGTTTTTATATTATCCTCATCCTCGGTCCTTTATGTAATTATATTAATAAATATAATTTCCTGTTAGACAGATATATTTTTTTGTTTATTGATATTTGGTGGACATGAATAATTAAGAAAGTTAAAAAATTACCTAGAGTAAAAACAAAAATATGTAAAAAAACTTAATTAAATATAAAAAAAATCTTAAAAAAATCAAATTAAAGTTCTAACTTATTTATTTCGATAAGAATTAATATTATAATGCTTATTTAAACACGTTTTTATATTATCCTCATCTTCGGTCCTTTATGTAAATATATTAATAAATATAATTTCCTGTTTGACAGACAGATATATTTTTTATTGATTGATATTTGGTACCTTTTAAAATGAACATTTGTTAATTTCTTAAAGAAAAAAATAGTTTATAACTATATTTTTTCTTGCCTTGCCTTTTTGCCCTTGAGAGAATGAAATGAGTTTAATTTTTTTTATTTATATATATTTTGCAGGTACCCCCGCTTCTCGGTGTTTGGGGCCAACTCGGCTTGGACCCGCACACATTCTCCTGTACTATTCTGCCCAAAGACCATAGCAGTCCTAAGAAGTACCTATTTGTATTCGGATTTGCTCTGCCGTGTGTGGTGATCATTGTGTCCTACTCTTGCATATACTGGAGGGTGCGGGAGAGCAAGAGAAAGCTAGAGGGCCGCAGGTGTGTATGTGGGTGAGATATCCTGTCATTTGTATATGTTAGCTTATACTCATGACTTAGCCTGTGCGGAATTCAAAAAAAGAATAAGAACATACTTTATATAAAACGCTACAAATTTAAGAGAAAACGTAGTCCAATAGCAACCGCAGTAGACGTAGGACGTGTCTCAGTTACTAACGCCCACCTGGAAGATAATGTTATGATATGGATACGTTTTATTGATAAGTTTCTATATTAACTTGCTTACTAATTAACAAAAAATATATATGTGTGTGTGTATGTTTTTCTGATATGGAAGTATCTGTAGTTTTACTACAATTGAAGTTATCTACTATCTTACTTGACCTGTTTTGATCAATTATGCCTTAGATTTTAAATGAGACTTTTTTTTATGAGATAAGACAGTGAACAAGCACACGGCTCTCCTGATGGTAAGAGACAACCGTGGTCTATAAACATCATATGACTTATAGTCCTATGGGCATGATGTAAGGCCTTATGTACACGTCTACCATCTACCCTACCCTCCGAACCGGAACACGACAATGTGATCACGGCAGGAATATATAGGGTGGTGGAACCTTACACGGGCGAGTTGCTGCACACCTTGTTAACCTGTACCCGCCTCTTACTAGCTGCCTGATAGGAAGTCAGATAGCCTATTCTACACTGAGGACTCGAACCAACACGTTCTTAAATTACTTAAAACTTAAAGTAAATCCAGTGGTTGGCGGTGATGTTAAGCAAAAATTTCTGTTTATCGTTGGTGGAATTGAATCAATAATTTTAATCAATTGCGAAAACAAAACAAAAAATAATCCAAAAAATATATATTTTATGCAAGTGACCCATCATAACTATGATGTCACCCTATATTGTAAATCCCAACCATTGAGCTACATGCCACAAAACAATGGTGATGATGCTCGTGGTACTACAATATGAAGCTAAACTGTCTAGATATTACACTCAGAACGAATACCTAATATTAAATATCTATCCTATTTTCAAAAGGCATAATCTCACTCTTATAAAGTCGTATTACTTTATAAAGAGAATTAAGCCAGACTAGATTGAGTTAGTAATGCTACGTATTGGGGACACGACTTAATTAGAATTTAGAAGTGTAATCTTATCATTCTCCTAATATAATGTTTAGCTTCATGTAACACAACCCTGTCAAATTGGTTTGACAGTCATCTTCTTCTTAGCGTAACGTTAGATGTAAAGTATCGGAAGATGGCGCAAATTTCAAAGTGCCAAAGCTACTCGAGCTATTAGCAGTCTTCGAAGAAAATCGATTAAATATCTATCCTAAACTTATCACTTTCCGAACTTTTACTCATACCACACTTCAGTATCTAATATTAAAAAGGTTAGAAAAAAGTTTCACACCAACATACTTCTTTTATTTTTACAGCAAATTGAGTGGCCAGACTGCAAAAGAAAAAGAGGAAGATTCAAGGTTAACCACCCTGATGCTAACCATCTTCCTCTGCTTCCTCGCGTGCTTCCTCCCACTGATGATTATGAATGTGGCCGATGATGGCATCAGGTACCCCTGGTTACACATCATAGCCTCGATCCTAGCGTGGGCAGCCAGCGTCATAAATCCCCTGATATACGCGGCAACTAACAGGCAGTACCGAGCCGCGTATGGGAACCTTTTGAAGTTCTGCAAAAATAACCCAGTCACCAGGCGGACTACTTGGGGCAGTCGAACTGTGGGCCAGTCTTCCAACTCGCCACAGTGTATAGAAAAGAGAAAGGACAATCCAACGAAACTGTAAATTTTGGTGTAAGTTACACTTTAGCTATAAGAGGTTAGAGTTGAAGATAAGGTATAACTAAATACTTAAAAGAAAATTCGATGGTGTCTCGATACTCTAGACTGAAGATAACAGGTACATAGTTGGCTAATAGTGAAAATTCATTATTTCCACTTTATAAGCCTACTATCATCTACGGACTATCTTATTATAACGAAAAAAAATTTTTTTTCGACACAATAACACAAAAAACGGTTTGACATTTGATTTGACTACAAAAAACAGAAAAAAATTATGTGCATTCTATACAAGGTGATTCCTGCTATATATATGATTTCTACTTTATTATTTTCCAATTATTATTGATTAATAACATTGAGGTTTCTTTAGTTATTTAATTAATTAATCGAATAACGAGTATAATGAATGATAATTCAGAAACACTGTCTTTATAATGATATGAAAGTCATAGTTTACGCGTAGACCAAATTAACAAAGAGAAAACTATCAGTATCGGGCTACTGAAACAGCCTCAATCCTATAGTGGGCTTCCAATATTAATATTTATAAACAAAATACGTTCATAAATATAAACTATAATCAATCACATTCCATTTTCTCGGCCGTAATTTTTTTTTATTACCAAAAATGATAACGATTTGAATCATAAAAAAAATTAAAAAAAACAAAAAACCAATCCATACTGATCTAAATATCACTAACATGATAAAACTTTTTTGATTTAAAAGATTTTTAATTTGATACCATCGCTGGATAAAATTGGATTGATATTATAAAAAAAACTGTATATTGTCCCAAACATGAAATTAAAGGCACTATTTTGAGATTAAATTCCTAACAAGGACCTCCTAAAACATGGTATTCCTACGTCACTCTAGTGTGCCCAACGTCTTTTTCTACGAGTTTTGTAGAGTTGACAAAGTCAAAACAAGCAAGCTTTATAATAATACCGAAATAGCTGGCCCTATGTGAATGATATAGATGTATTTTATTGAGAATAAGTCTTTGTTAGGAGTGTTATTTCCAGATAATATACGTTCAGGGGTTTAAACAATGACGTTGAGTTTTGGCGGGAACGAAGGCAGTTCTTTAAAAATGATTGTATTTCTTGTAGGTATTGTTGTATTGATAAATATTCTTTGGAAACTATGTCAGCATTTATATGACGTCACATTACTAAATTTCGTTGATTATGTAACCGCGCTCTTACTGGAAAGAAGATACAAATTGAAATATTTATTTTTAGTAAAGCAGCTTTTACGTTACATTATAACAGTATAAATAATTGCAGTTATACATTTGCGTAATATTTATTATTGTATCATTTCATACAATCTTAGATTTACATTTATAAACAATAGTATTGCTACTAAATCCAAAGATATAAACTAAGAATGACAATTTAGGTAATGTTAAAATAAGATAAGATGAAATGAATGGAGTAATATCTCAAAATAATTATTATGATATACTTACATTTTTCTTACGTTATTAACAATATATATTATGTCATTATGTGTTTTAAAACGCCATGTTATAGCTTATAGAGATACGACGTCAGCCATTTTAATGACGTCACTAATACCTTAACACGGATAACCAACAACTGTTTTCTAAATTCAAAAAACATAACGTATAGATAACGCAGAGCATACGATATTATGCATTTTTAGAACTTCATAGTTGCTTAACTTTAAAATGTATTGTCATGTTAAAAATTAAATTCATGCATAGACTTACAGCATTCAGCTATAAGACAGAAATATTGCAAATTAAAGATAGTATTATGGCAATAAGAATTAAAATTTTGTTCTAATTTCAAATTATTATGAAATTAACATTTTTCTGCTATTAAAATATGTTAATTATTATTTAATTCCTACAATACATTAGAAAAAAGGTTTGTATATTGTACATTATTCATCCTTGGTGTGAAGTGAAACTCTATTTATAATTATTAATATAAGTAAAGTTCATTTGTTTAGATAGGGTCGATACACACAATAGTAGTGAACGTATGTCGCGCGGCCCTTTGTCCCCAAAAGGGGCGCGTATGACGGCGACCGTATCTACGCGAGTACATTTTACACTCGCACTATTTCAGTTATTTTTAAACAATGAAGTGTATTAAACTGTTTTTGTAATTATTATTCTCCCTAGTTACCACACTTATGTTACTTGTATCACAATTTTATTTTAAGTAAAAGTAATTTATGTTAACTATAATTATCAAGACTGATAATAAAAAGTCAATTAGATTATAAAAATAATATAGACCTAACATTAGATATTAGTAGGGTATTCTTTATATTTTAACTGAGTTTATGGAATGTCCGTTACGTGTTAAGTAAGTACTCATAGTTTTAATTTGGAATTAAATATAATGGTCTCAATACATACACATTGGGCCAAGGTAACAAACCTTACCGCCAATTATTTACACGATGAGCCAATTTTGGGCCAATACTTTAGCCCAAAGTGTAATGGTCATGAGTGATTACTTAATATTAATTATAGGTTGCATATTATATGTACTGAAATTTACAAGAGTTATAGAAAACTAGTTTGTAAAAGCAAAATCAAATATTTGTATTTATTGAAACTGTATCAAATACAAACTCTGCATACTTCGATCATGTCTTAAATATTATGTTGAGACTATACCTACAGATGTGGAAAAAATAATATTTTATATTAGGTATATGATAGGTACGTCCAATTTTCATTTGTCATGTGTAATTAAATATAAAAAACTTAAACGCTTCAAATTATAAAAACCTAACTACCCACATTCGAGACTAAACTTTGGGGACCAAAATAATACCAAAAGATCGTTAGTACTAAACGAATAGTACTTGAAACAAACATTAGGTACAATCAAATTATAATAAATGTTTTTTACTATTGTACACTCATTTCCCGTGTAAATTCATCTTAAAGTAATATTAACTTAATAGTAGTAATTTGTCAAAAATAATGCCCGGTTCTTATATTAGGCGACTAACCATAATCCGTAACAATAATTATTCATTGGTTATCTATTAATAACGAGGCGTTATTTATAACTCCTTATTTTTATTTTTTGTATTTTATTGTTTTTATAGTAACATTTATATTACAATACGTACAAAAAACTACGGCTAATAAAATACGACACGTTTCTTGAATATAGGAACCCGGCATATAATACATTTCATCGTAACACAATGTAGAATGTGTAATTATCACGGTGCAGACCCGGGAAACAATCTTGAGCAGTATTTGACGATTATCTCGGCAACATACTATTTTAAGGAATAATACATATCTACTACCGAACTTAAAAATGTTATCTAATTGAGGAAATAATTTTTTATCGTTCGTCTTTTATTTTTCATTGTTTAACTTTTATTTAGGTAACAAAATATAAATCCTACTGCCTATGCTTAAAAATAAATTGTCAGGAGATTAAAAAAATAGCTAGCTTATGGATAATCTATATTATCAAAAATTTTCTGTAAACGATTGTTTTTTATTTGTTCTGCTCGAAGCTAATTTATACCAATATGTACATTAATTAAAACCAAAGTCTTAATAAAAATGTATCAGCTCAATATATTGTTTTCATTTCAAAATTATGCAATCGATCCAATTTCTTCTTTCCCTCACCTTTTATAAATAGATATTATTCTAGGTGAATGACGTATAAGTGGCCTTGAATGCTTCATTTGCACGTTTATTGAACTGATGTGGTGGCCTTGAATGCTTCATTTGCACGTTGATTGAATTTGCAGGTCAATTGAAATAGGTATAATATGGGGATTGCGTCTGGTGATATCAATGTACAACTTAGATCATTTAGTTCAGGATAAGCCTTACGTACGCATTCCCTTCTGCCGAGATATGAGATCATGTTATGATCTGACGTGTTTATAAAAACTGTTCGGGTAATCGATTTAAATCCATTTAATGACTCGGTGAAGCATCGAAAGGACGTCCGTGACCGCTCCGTTAAAAATACCATTTTGTACGATTAACTCGTGTAAAGAATGATCAAACACTTCAAATCTATAAAAAGATGAAGTTAACTTTCATTTCTCCGCATTTTTTTATTTTATTAACGTAATATTACAATTTTAATGAAATTTCAAAAATATCGATTTACATCGAGTTTGAAACAATAATAGGTATTTAATCTGTGTATAATCAAGTCACCTCTCACCTGTCAGTCACCGATTTCTTTCGATTTCAATCTATTTTGTACCTCATCGTTCTGTAATATGATCAATACTCAAATTATAAAAATTCGACTATAAGACATTTTTCTTGTAATACTCTTGATATACTCTTGACAAGAGTATTACAAGAAAAATGTTTTATGTGTCAAATTTATAGTTTACCAATTGAATACTTTAATTACACGTGTTAAGATTTATATTCAAATTATATAGTTATGATAGCTCGAAGGCGGAACTTTCGTCTTTATTTCCTGAGCAATAATATCGCTAAAGAAAGTCTCAAATTTATCCTTTCCTTTGTATTAGTGTCTTATTACCTTATAATTACATAGGTATTTGTTTAAGTAGTAGTGCCAAAAAGGAAAGTAGTGTATCAGTTGTATATAAGAGTGAGTTTGTAATGACGAAAATTATTTTTGTAAATGTGTGCTTTTTTCGAAAGTAGTAGTTACTTTTCCCCGCACCAAAATTTGCAGAATTTTTTGTTAGAAGAATTGTCTGCGTCACTTATCCATTACTAAATGATCTAAGATTTACAATGACGACGTAGGTACCTACCTCCCGTTTCTGACGGAATTATTGTTGATAAGCGAGTTGTGAGAGTAAGTTGGCAATACATACTATGTATTTATGACAGCTCGCGGCCAGGTATTTTTAGGAGTATACTCTCCAGTAACTTTTGCTAAGTACTACTATAGTTCTCTGTGGTCCCTTTAGCTTCATGGGCGTGAATTAAACTGCTTAATGTGTATATTATTATGTAGGTACCTACCTTCTTTCTAGCCTTATTCCATTTCTATATCAGAAGATAACGGGGTCGACTACCTAATCAACGGGATTACAATGGCACTAGTTTTTACACATTTTTGTAGATCTGACCTTTGCAATCCAGAAGAAAAACCAGCTATAATATTAGGTTGCAACATTTGTTTCTTTAAAAGGCTGTATATGTAAGCAAAAACTTGTTTTTCACGTTTACGAAACATAAGGTTTTACTTTATTTAAGGTTACTATATATTTAATCCTGATTGATGAGAGGTTAATATTCGCTTCTACAAAGGTCGAAACCTTTTTTTTAATCCTCAGTTTCTATTGACATGGTTTGCATGCATGTCACTGAGATTATAAAAGAATCAATTACGATTTACGACAGCCTCGTCATTCAAGTGGTTAGCGTATGCAAAATATGTTGTAGATAGCAAATTCGTCTTGAAATTATTATTTACCAAAAACGCAAAATAAAAAATAAATATTATGCTACAATGATCAGTATTTTCATGAAAGAAATTTTTTTTCTTTTTAGAATTGCTGGATCTGTAATCGAAATGGGTATAAAAACTTTACTTCAGAACTAGGACAAAATAGTCGCGGTAATAGGTGGCTTGTCCATTCTGATGTTTTGAGTTTATACAGCTAAAGGGTCAACGGGCGTAGCTGCTCGATATATAGAAGTTTGTCTTGGAAAACCGTCTCTAGTTCGAGAGACTTCGCGTTTCTCAGCGCTAGATGCAGTCCGTCGTGAAAAACAATCGGATGCTCTTTCAGAGATCGTACTTGCGCCGAGGCTGAAGGAAAGATTAAGTGACATTGCGATAGCGACAAAAAATATTAAAAACAATCGCGGAATGTATAGAAATATTCTGATGCACAGTCCGTCTAGCGCTGAAATTTGTCCAACATTCTGGTATGGACAACACAGTCCTAACAAGAGGTGATTACTACTAGTGATTTTTATTATAAAATAAATCGTTAGCTATCTATTACACAACTCAAACACGCAAAAAGTAACGCAGGTCGCCTGTAGATGTCGGTTTTTAACCTCAGGAAAGCGACGATTTTCTAATTAAAAATATTGAATAATTAGAAATTATTGCTCATTTATAATCGAACAAACATTTATGCAGGTCGAACAAACGATAAATAATAAGGAAATATTAATTTTAGTAATAAAAGAGTGAATATATGGTGAGGGGGGCCAGCTTCAGGATCGAAATTTCTTTAATTAATTATAAATAAATAAAAGACGAACAAACAATTTAATTGATCGAACAATACAAAACTAACGAAGAACTAATAACTAAAAATTTAAAAAATCCAAAAATCGAAAAAAAATCAAGTGGGGCCAAATTCAGTGAGCCGACACAGTCTATTAAATACATAGACAATTAATTTATGTCTATGATCAACATAATCATTAGAAAAGTCAAAACTGCCAGTTAACGCCGCTGTCAGTGTCAAAGTTGTCTTGATTTGTCCCTTGTAAATAGGCAGTGTGTATTTGTAAAACTTTAAAATAATGGCGAAAAGAATCGCTCAGAGCTCGATTAACTGGACTGCTTTAGCAGAAAGAGTACCAGCGGAGCAAAAGTCGCACTTGGCCGCTTTCAAAATCAAGTCCGATGGATATTTACGAAGGTTAGTTTTTGACGTCGATGTTACATAATTTTTTTACAATTTCGGAAATTCGGGATTCTGGCAATGTTTTTGTATTAAATTATATTTATTTTTATAATAAAACATTAACATACTTACGCAAAATTCTGGTATGAGATGTTTATATTCAAAGTATCTTATTGTTACATTCATATTCTTCATTACTCATTGATACGCCGATTTTAAACGATTCAGACACCGATCTCACCTGGATAATTTGCCGATTGATTAAGCTCTAATTTTTTTTACCAAATCAACGAAACAGCTTTAATTATTTTAAGATCAATAATGTATTTTGAATCGATCATATTTACAGAGTACTGGCTAACCCAGCTGAACCACCAAAGATAAACTGGGCGGTCTATAAACAGACCATCCCTATTCCCGGCATGGTGGACAATTTCCAGAAGCAATATGAAGCCCTTAAGATCCCTTACCCAGCCGACACAATGTCTGCCAAGGTGGAAGCCCAGAAGGTTGAAGTAAAGAAAGCTATTGAAGCCTTCATCGCTGAATCTAATGCTACAATCGCTCAGTAAGTTTTAACAGACAATGTTAAGTTTCAAGTAAGGGATCAATACAAGTTTGACTCATTAGATCATTGCATTGTATTATATTTTACATAACTTGAGAATTCAAAGAGACATAAGAATTAGGCACAGATAATAATTTAATAGGGTTATGTAAAATTGTATGTAGGTAGTTCTTGTTGTAAAAATCCTATAAATGAAACAATTACAGGTAATTATTAAGCTACTTTGCTAAATCCAGTGGCTATAGCTGACAGTAGTCAATTCTATTAGTAATTAATTATTTCCAAAAGAGATAATATGTCTGTCATCCGAAAATTATAGCAAAACAGATTAATTTAACATCAAAAACTCTCAAAATTCCAATTAAATTTATTTAAGAAAATTTTGGTGACTAGTTTTCTCCTTTTTCTGGATTGTAATTTTGTTGTTACTGTCCAAGAAAAAGTACTAAAATGAAGCATAGGATCCTTATTTTCAAGTCAAAGTACTGGGAAATAAGAAATCATATGCCTCAGTTAATTTCAAACAACCACACAAAAATCTATTTTTATTAATCACAGGTATCAAAAAGAAATTCAAGAAATCAACGCTCAACTGCCATATGACCAAATGACAATGGAAGACTTCAAAGATGCCCATCCAGACATTGCTATTGATCCTCTCAACAAACCTACATTCTGGCCACATGACCCTGAGGAACAACCAGGTTACGTAAACCCTGACCAACCAGCACAGTCAGGTCATTAAGAATGGTTTACCATCATTGGTACAATAAGTTCTAAATGTTATATTGATAGAATTCATCTGTGCTGTACATCAAAAATTAAATTAATATTTACGTAGCCATTAAAGTGATTATTACTTTAAATATGTTTTATTATTTTTTAAGAGCCTGTATGAAATCCCAAAAATAAAACAAGCAATGACAAACTACAGAGTTCTATGACATTTGCTAATACTATAAATATTACAAGCAAGCAGCTGTCTCTTTTAATATCTATTAGACCTGGCTATAGTCCCTAGTAATTTGAAATTCATAGCCCTGAAAATGTGCTAAATGAGTTGCATAATTGGATACAATACATACAAAAGTGAAATGTATTTTTTTTTGCAAATAGATTTTCACAAAGTGCTTGGAAAAAGTAAAATATTTAAGCACATCCATTGCCATCTATGGTGTCTATGGCCATGGTAGTGTCACACCATCAGGAGAGTTGTTTGTTCATTGTCTTATCTAATAAAGAAAAAACGATTGTATCATTAATGTCTATCAGCAACATTTATTTTTTATCAAAAAATCAGTCTGTCGATTTTCACTACTTTTTATTACGTACATTAAAAATTTACTGAAGAAAATTACTGCTCTGAAGTTATATTATGTTCTTTGTATTTTATGTTTTTACTTAGTATTTTAATATTCTAAGTTTACTTTAATAATATCGACGAGTTGATATGTGATTTTTTTTTTTGATACGGACTAACTTGTTGCTAACCGAGTGGTTCTTACAACTTCACCGGACTTTGTGGGCGAG
>DVZL01005812.1:0-11797 GCA_018236625.1 Lasaia peninsularis
TTGTAGAATAGGCCAACTGCCTTCCACCCAGGCAGCTCGTAAGAGGCGAGTACAGGGTCTATTGTCACCAACACCGTAACATTGATTATGTGGTAGAGTATTGCAACGACTGGCCCGGATTGGTACCACCGCCTTACCTATAGGCGTCAGTACTTGCCACTGTCATGTTCTGGTTTGGAGGGTAGGATAGCCGCTAAACTTTCTCACGCAAAAAGCTTACCATCCCAGCCTCAGGTTGGCAACGCACCATCTTCACCTTTGGTGTCTATAGGCGACGTGTTTCTTTACGACGACGACGTTTCTTACCATCAGGAAATCCGTCTGCTTGTTTGCCTTCCGATAACATAAAAAAAACATCGAGATTATACTCAAAAAAACAAGGCCGCTGAGTTTCTTTCGTCGGATCTTCTCAATGAGTGGCCGCGTTCCGAATCCGGTGGGAAAATTTGAAATTATATAGACGCGTCACAACAACCGCATAGACCTTACCTATGTGAATAAAATATATTCAATTCTATAAAAACATTTTGTTCAGTGCTAAAAATAAATATTTTGTTTCAGACAAGATTCTATTGTTACTGAGAGGATAAATTATGACTTGCTTAAGACTGCTCACGGAATACAATCTGGGACCATTCCAGCGCCCACGTTGCTAGGGGGCAGCACCGTGTCGAAGACGAACGAAGACATTCCCAAAGCATTTACAAGGATGATGAGCAAGGACTGTCCCTAACACCGCGGCCGGTCTCCGCAGTGCCTTGCGCTCGTGTATGCCTACTTGTTATTTTAGGTAGAGTTGCCTTAACTACTATAGCGAATTATATTCGACGAATTTATTTAACAAGACCCTACGACTAGAGATACAGGACCTAGGTACACAACTTTATAGTAATCGTGTATACGAATTCTATTAAAACGTACAGTATTATAATACATTCAATACCTTTGACTTAATAGGTTACTTTGGTACACTTTTTGTGATGTTAACTTGCGTAAAACTCATGTTAAAATGCATTTTCGGGTCAAGACCATATACGGTATATCTGAAGTAGAATATCTTCTCATATAATAATATAACGTTTAAATAAAACTGCAATAGCTATATAGTACGTCCGCGTTAAGAATCATATTATTAATTAGCAGTATTTCATCGCTACCCGCTGGCCCATTAACCTCAATTGGTAACTCAAAAAGTCAAGTTCACAATGACCAGTTGAAATCATCCTTTCAAACGAAAGGGTTTTATTCTATATAATAATATTCCTCATAATACGCCTTTACCCTGATGAAACCCTGCATTCTTATACTATAAGATTTTTTTATAATTTGTGATAAATATTTCAACTGCTTCGTTTTTTATAAGCACGCCTGCCACGCCTGGGGCATTGATATTACTGATCTCTTACAGGAAAAGGCATTTAGGGATTTCTGGGTCTTGGTGTTGTATTCCGTTTTTTTTTATTAATATCAGTGACTTAACATGTAGGGTTTATTGCCACATTAGGTGATGTGCCGGATATCCGTACCCACAGATTTCCGAGGGAGAAGAAATGCCAGCATCCATTTCTATTTCGTGGACCTTTTATCTTACCTTATTAAATATTAATTTTTATAATAACTGCAATATGAAGGTCTTGGTCCAAATTGACAAGATTTTGCAATATTATATATTTTGACACATTTTCATACGTCGTTTATGTTCTCAATTAATTGGCAAAACGTTTTGTTATAAGATTTTATTTGCAAAACAATCAAAATCATTTCAATAATATAATCTCTCAAAGTTAGAGAATACCTTATTACTCACTCAATAAAGTCGCTATTTGAGGTGAAAAAGGTCAATCGGAAAAAAAATTTGATAATTTTACCGAAATTTACCTGTAACTGCTACTACTTTCTCCCACATTATTTATAATGACAGTAGTGGCGTAGCTGGGTAGCCTAGGGCCCTGGGGAAATCAATAAATGGAGCCCACTGGAGCACTGGGGCCCCACAGTACTAAAATAAAATAAAAATTGAATCTTTGTTTAGACCAGTACAAAAAATATTGACATAAGCTTACTTACTCCTCATGCAACATTAACTGTTTAATCATTCTCGATAAAAAATCGTGACTCGAGTTCACAATTGCGAATCGCAAAAACGCAGATCGATATACAACAAAAAGCACATATTATTAATATCTGTCAAATTGATAACACTGTCAACCCTCAGAAATAATTTAAGGGATTCCCTTTTAACTTTCAGAATTTATCTGAAACTGAATTGCCGTGATTAAAATCGTATTGCCACCTGTCATATTAATTTTGAAAATGGGAGAAATTTGGAAATGGTTCTCCCATTTTCAAAAGTTGGTTGAGATTTTCTGGTAAGGATTCAAGGGCCCCCTGAGGTCCCCCAGGACCTCAAGTCCGGGACACCGCCCCGCCTAGCCCCTTAGTAGCTACGCTACTGGTACTCTCTAGTCTCTACTGTCATTATCATATGTCACATATAATATAATATAATATTATTTATATATGTGACATACGATTATTTTGCCAGTTTGAAATAAAAAGAAACGTTATATGATTTAGAGTCTGAGATACACTCGGAAAAACTAAAAATATTATATTTCACTTTTTTACTCTGTACCACTTTATAAAACACGAGGTTATCAAATCGTCAATATCTGTTTTTGTATGACGGATTACTATATTGATCCCAAATATATGTTGATGAGATCAGAGGTCCTTAAAAATTACTGGCAATTGGTTTGGCGCTTTTTAAAATATTAAAAAAACTAAAAATGTTATTTACCAGTTACCAGTTTATGTGACAATGAAATTGCAGATAGTGTTTGCAGTTTACTGCGTTTAAATTATTTTAGACTACATAAAAAGTGCAATATTTAAATGAAGAAAATGAATTAAGTACCTAATAGTTGTAAGCGGCGTCTTCGCCCTAGTTCTCAGACGACTGGGATAGAAAGTCTGTCTTTCTTCACATCACAACCCGCGTTCCAAATTTTTCTACAATCGGTTATAGCGATGTGGTGTTGAATTATAGACAAACATTCAAATGTTTTCACAAATGTTTTCTTTTATAATATTTAAAAATAGGACATATAAGGCTTTAGAATAAGTTTTTATAATGTATAAAGATTTTAAAACAAATTTTAAATTATGCGGTCCAGTATTTAAATTTGACGATGACGAATACAAACCTTTTTAAACTATAAAATATAACCTTCTATCTGATATCGTTTTTTACTTTGTATAAAATTGAACACGTTCCTAAAAAAAAGCTAATTATTTGTAAGCTAAAAAACCTCGCGATAGGTTTTCGAAACAGTAAAATAGTAGCTTTAAATTGATTTGTGTCTCGGCTGAGTTTTATTTTTGGATAAGTTTTTTTTAATCTTATCTAGTGTCGTTATTGGGTTAAAAATAGCTTGAATATCAAAATATGTAAATAATAATTGTGGTAATTCTTCTACATGCTGACTAAACTTATTTTAAGTATATGTTATCTTTTCCTAATAAAATAAAAAACCAATGAGGTAGAACATTTTAGTCATTTCAAATTAATCGGAGCACAATAACTTGTAAGGCTTTTAATCGACATATATCGAGACATAAAGTAAATATCTAGAAATACATGTACAAAGTCTGTAAATGACACTAAAACCTAATCTGACAGCACTAAACGTGCTGTTTCTTTTTTTTACTTGTGTTAAAAGAAGATGGACCTCTTAAAATAGTTTAGTAAGTAGGCAGAAGATTTGCCAGCATTGTATTTTAATTACAATAATACTACAGTAGTTTTACGCGTACAGCTATCTTCATGAATCATCAATAATACATGTAAATTTACATAATAGAATTTATACATAATGTCTTCACCATCCCATTTTGGCAATAAGTTAATCTTCAGTCTCGGTATTAGTTGGTAAAAATAACACCGAAAATTCTTAAATGTCACTACAAACTCTGATATCATTTTAATAAGTACATATTTAATTTTTGTCATATACTTTCTCAAATGATAAACTATTAACTCCAACTATATAAATAATTTTATCCAAAAATTACTAATTTAGGCCGGGCAGCTCAATGTATGCGTTCTGATTATTTTTATATAATGCACTAGCTGAATGATCAAGTTTTACTCGGGTTTTGCGCCATCTAGCGTTAGATTTTATTAAAATTCGTTTATTAAGAATTGATTATCACAGGACATAAACTTACCAATTTCAATAAAAGACTATTTTAATTTATTAAAATCTTTAACCTTTAAATTATATATTAATTTTTATTTACCTGGCAGTGTATATTTAACGGTGAAACTGGTCACAAATTCTATATTTTTATAATTATTGCTGTCAATTATTTTATAAGTCCAAATAGTATTTTGGTTGCGAAATACTATCAGTGTCTAGCTTAAAACCTTAATCTTTTTTTCATAATGAAGGTTTCAGTAAAAAAAAGCAACGCCAAACGTTTCAATAAATTCAGTATCAATATTACTAATATGTTTTACAGTTGGATTTCATATCACAAATAAAACACCATTCGAAGAGCGAATAAGCATTACTATTATTATTAGCATCTCATTTATTTATTTATTTGTCTGGCAAAAGGAGCGGGTTTAAGCTTTGACCTATTGATTTATCCTGGCACAATTTATGTATGAATACTTGTAGCGTACAGAATTGAAATATGCTGTAATATTATGTTCATTGTTACCAATGTATTAAAGGAATGCAATAAAACTATATTGATGTTTCAACTGTATTTATTATTAGAACTTATCTACGAGTTGCAGTATGTGTTGTTGTTCCTGCTGCCGCCACTCCTCACTGCCGGCGTCACCGAGGTTGCCCGCGTATTCTGAAAAGTCAAAACCCATATTAGCATTCGTTACCTACCTCATAATCGAAAACCCAGTTGAAATTAAAGTTTACATACTCATTGGACGGGGAGTTAGCATACACACATACACACCTGAAGTCGTCGACTAACCTTTTGCTATTAAAAACCTTGTAAAAGTGATGGAGAGTTTTACGACGTATCAGCAATGATCTTTTATATGGTAGTTGTTGACATTGTCGTGTTTTGGTGTGGAGGGTAGGGTGTCGGTAAACTTGCATATACGGTCTAACAACCCGACAAAAGACAGTGACGCACTTATCTCTGTGGTGTCTATAGGTCACAGTTGTTGGACACTCTTGTTCGCTGTGTTATCTTGTAAAAAAAAGTTGAATGGCTGTCCTTTTATGAAAAAGAAAGGTCTTCTCTAGAAGGTTCCATAATAGAGAGTAAAACCGCTGCACACTAATTAACCTTATTTTAGCTGGCTACGTAAGAAGCTGCGAAAACTTGCGACCGCGACATCATCTCATAGATGGATACGACCAGGACGTCGGAAACAAAAGCTTAGGTACATAATTGATTTTCACGCACGTTGTTTGGCATTTGTTATATCACTAATTTGATGACTATACCATCAAATGATAATCTGATCATCATCATCATTTGATCATTATTATTGTCTGATAAGCATCATCATTATCAGGATCTGATAATTTGTAATTACGCACCTCTCATGACGTGTCGAATAATCTTCAGAGATCCACCTCTCAAGGACAGCACTCGCTGTACCCGCTGCTTTATAGCGGGCGGTCCTGCAGTACATACCTGGACATAAGCAAAAAACATTTAAAACCTTATTTATAGCCCTATAACAACTACTAGTTTTAGTGATGACACTTCAGTTTTTATTCAGGACTAGTTTTCCTTCCGCCCGCCTAAATTATTTTAATAACTTCGAAAGAGCAAAACTTTTTCGATTTATAATACTTATTGCGTTAAAATATTACCCTCTTTTAAAGTAGTCAGTTAAAAAGTAACCTAATAAAGTGTTATTCGCATGTATATTATTTCTTACCGTAAAGTTTCATCCAAATCCGTCCAGTGGATTTTTCTGGAAAGATTAATAAGCACCCAAACTTACAAACTTTCCCGTTTATATTAGTATTATTATATTAGTATTAGTAGTAGGTTTCTTTCAACGTTTCTGCTTGTCACGTTCTAGTTCGGTTAGAAAGATATTCGACTTCGATCGAAGATTATTTGTAATTAGCTGTGTAACTTTGTCCGCGTTTTTATTTAATCCTTTTATTTTACACATTCCTATACTAAACTTAGACTATTAAACCATTCCTTAATATATCAGCTGTCTGCCGGAGAAAGTCCCGTCAAAATCGGTCCAGCCGTTTCAGAGATTTGCGAGTACGAACAGATAGACAGACAAAAATTATTTCCATTATTAATTAAATTTAAATCCATTATACACCCAGTATATTACAATCCACTCCTAGACTTAGGCCTCCCCAACAGGGCGTCCAACGCTACATCGCCCGTAGGTCGTGGGTTTTATTCAGAACCCGTCTACTCCACCTACCAACAATTTTTCGGCAGTCGTGACCAGTCCACTGCCCGTTTAGATTGCTATATTTCTGAACTGAATATAATTGTATCAAAAACGCAATTCTTGAAGGTTTTGACCCCTCCCTTTCCCCCTGTAACGTTATGTAAACCCCTCCCCCTCTCAAAACGTTACGTAACACCCAAATGAGCATTTTTACCTATAAATGTAACCTAGAAACGATGTTACGTCCACTCCACTCCTAGATTGTCCTAAACCCTTTCTGCCCTTATAACGCATCGTAACGTTTTAAAGACACAAATTACGTTACGTAATACTTCAACGTCCCCAAACACATGTTGATTTGGTTCCCGAATGTAGTTAATTGATGGTAGATACCTCCAAAATGATTCTGTCTATAAGTTGCAATGTAAAGAGACCACCCGATAACCTCTTAAGGTATTGGGCATCATCGTCTAACTCCTCTCCGTCAGCCTGCAATAAGAAAAAAATCAATACTTTTTTTTAATTTGGTCCCCCTTCCCAAGATGCGTGATAGAAAATCAAAGATAATTTTCGGTACATTTGCAATGAAAGAAATTCTAAACCATACAAAAATCCGAAACTTAGGCTTAGTTGTTCGAGTGAGAAAAGAAAACCTACAATATACATAACAGGAAGCTTAAATATCTAAAAATTTCAATTGACTATATTCGGCTCGGCGAACCTTGATCCCTATGACACTGACAGTTATTCCAAAGACACGACCTTGTAGTGCCGTCACAATTAAATCATAATCGTATTGAAGGCGTCTAAAATGGCATTTATTAATTTTACGTAGCTTTATGCCATTAAAATGATATTCCGATGTAATTATAACAATTCTTAACATTTACAAGATATTATCACAATCTGACTTTACGTTTACGTCCTGCAAAAGATACATCGTATGTCATTTATCGACTAGGGCGGAAAGTATCGATAAACAAACGTCGATAATGGAAACAAATGCTTTGAAATAGATTAGAAGATCGGAGTATATATACCATTTATATATTCACGATTGTATACTCATGATAGTAAAAAAATATATTATAGAACAAAACGAAATAAAACAAAAGAATAAATGACGATTGATTATTTAAATATATTTTCATTTAAATCTGATAATGACATCAGTGCTTGCGTCTCTGACTCGGATCTGAACTGTAACTGGTGTCGCCTACGTTTAACAATATCTAACGGTTGATCTACAATGGTATCGTATCGCACATATTGATTCCAATCATCGTAGCAAAGTTTTTTAGTCTTTTCTACGACTTTCCTCCAATTATCCGGAGTAATTATACTACAAGCTTTTTATAACGTCAACATTTTATTAGCTGAGAAATATCCATATAGGGGCTGTCCATTTATCATGTGAGGCTCGAAAATGGGGGGGTCCCCCCTAATGTGGGTAAATGGGTCCATAAAAAATCACGAAATATCACAAGGGGGGAGGGGGGTAAAATAATATATCACGTATATTTATTTTTTCGGCAAGCATGCGATACTCAACCGAAAAGCACAAATTTCAACAAAGCACTGTGCCAACAACTGTCTTGCAAGATGCTTACCCAGTTATTGCAGTTGAAGAAAATCTTGCTAGTCCGTTGTCCGAAAATATTGTACATTAAATAATGTCCATGTACTAGTACAAAAAACTTTTTCGCATTTCTTTCATTATTTTATGTCAGTAAAAAACAAACTGCAACCTTTCTGTCTAACTCTGAACATTATTATAGTAGTCTTTAATTTTCTATAATAAAATTAGATGATACTTATACCAGTATTTTTTTATAAATAAAAAAAGATTCTTTGCAGGTACGAAAAATGCCAAAAAAATATCACGTGATTAATGGATGGCCCCTTGACCTACAACATAAGTTTTACAGCGAATCGGGTTACAAAAACAACATAGTAGATATTAAAAATGCAGATTATAATATTTTTAAAAATATGTTTACCAATGTAGCTGAATGCAAGCCACGCCTTTGCTTATAAAAACTTAAGTATCGATACGACCCCCATCCCATCTGCATCACTAACACGAACTGTCATAGGGATCAAGGTTCGCCGTGGCAAATATAGGAAACTTTGCGCATAGCAATTGCAAAAGGCCATCAAATAGAAGAAGAAGAAGATGAACTAGGAAACTTGTCACTTGCAGAGTTTTCCGCCAATTATGAGTGACAAGAGCAGTGTTTCTCAAACTTATTATTACACTCATAGAGTATATTTGCATCTATAGATAATTACACTTACCCCTTTAGAACCTTCAAGGCCCCAGCAACCCGTTTTTATATGACTCCTGGCTATAGATACATATTTTATTAAAACAAAAATATATTTACAAACGAACTATACATAGAATTTTAAGGTTTTTTTAGTTTATTTATATAGTTTTCCGCCTGCGGCTTCGTCCGCCTGAATTATTTTAATAACACAGACATCTTTCCAAGGACTTTTTCCCTACTTATTTTACGTATTGCGTAAAAATATACCCTCTTTTTAATGTAGTCGGTTAATAAGTAGCCTATGTACCTAATTCTCCATCTCTGTACTAAATTTTATCAAAATTAGTTCCATGGTTTAGGCGTGAAAACGTTACAGACAGACAGACAGATAGACAGAGTTTTTTTTATGATAATGGAAGGCAAACAAGCAGACGGATTTCCTGATGGTATGAAATACACGTCGCCTATAGGCACCAAAGGTGGAAATGGTGCGTTGCCAACCTGAGGCTGGGATGATAAGCCTCTTGCAGGAGTAAGTTTACCGGTTACCCTACCCTCCTAAACCAGAACACGACAATGGCGAGCACTGTTGCTATTGTGGCAGGAATAGGTAAGGCGGTGGTACCAATCAGGGCGAGTCGTAGCAAGACTCTACCACCTAGTAAAATACGCATTTATAATATTAGTACGGATATCGCCTCTGTGCTTGTTTGGAGTCTACTTTGAAGTACAAGACCACGGATTCGAGTCCCGAATAGGGCAATTTGTTATTTATATTTTTAAATATATCTGAATAATATAACATTGCCTGAGTTACGATATGTGTCTGATGTGACGGTAGACTCGCCACCAGTAACATCATGGGACCTAACATAGTCGGCTAAACATGTGTACCTACATACCTATACCAGCTTTACCGTGTGCCTACCGATTCATAGTTATAGGGTTATATAATACATATATTTATTTACTCATCCTCTTGTTCACACCGACGCGACGTCAAAGTTTACACAATGTCCATACAGATGAACAGGCTGACGTGGATTTTATTCTTATAAGGGCATGAAGATAGTTTTTTTTATAAATACAATAACATAATATTTTTTCGCCAGGTTCCTTGCGGAGTAGGCAGAGTATCGAGTGCCGAATGTCACGATCCCTACATACCTGCCTAGTTTTCCCCACATTCATCATTCTCTTCATGCATAAACGCCGTTACATGCTTAATTTTAATGTCATATTTATTTGCTACTAGCTGTGCTCGCCACTTCGTCCGCGTTTTTATTTAATTTATTTATTTTATAGATTTCTGAAATAAAAATCTAAAATTAACCTCTAAGCATTAGCTGTCTGCCAGTTAACGTCCTGTCAAAATCGGTCCAGTCGTTACAGATATTAGCGGGTAGAAACAGACAGACAAAAATTTTAAAATATGTTGTTTTGATAGATTATTACACTATTATGTAGATTATGATTTCGTGACCTTAAATATTAATTTAATATAAAAAACACGTTTAATATTTATCAACATTTATTCATAACACAATTACAATTAAATGTATTACAAAGACATATCCAATAACAACAATTTTGAATAAATAAAATCCAATAACTTACTAAAACAATTGAATTATCACTTGAGTAATGTTTCAATTTAAATAGTAATTGAGTTGACGAGTTACGGTAAAGTTTGTTTGAATCGTACCGCTCGAATTCCATTTGTGAGACAACCAATTAGTTATATTACATTGAAATTGTTTCAATCGTTCCCAATTATTACTGAATGACTCTTCGACAATTTCGAAACTTAATTACATTAACAGTAAATGAAATTACGTTTTGGGAGTTTGCTTTTTAAACAACCAATAAGGAGTAAAACGTCAAGAATAATTTATTCGAGATGAAAATAATGACGTCATCAACGAAACTTTATTGACCAATACACATAATTCAATTTTTCTGTTATTTAATTGGTTGGAGGCATTAACATAATTTTTTTAAACTATTGCTATTTTACACATGGGGTTTTTGATTAATTTAGATTGTTTTAAATGGTTCGATATCGATCTATTTCAGATCATACTTGTTAAACAGAGGAGTTACAACTTATTTTTTATTGATTACTTCTACTATTTTTGCTTAGGAACTACTTGTATTCATACATGTATAACATCGTAAAATTGTGCTTGATGAAAAGCATCATACTGTTAAACGTAAAATCTCAGGCCTAAGGTCTGGTACCAAATGCTCTGCCTCCTTAAGCGTCGGACAACGCGGCAACACCCGGCAGTACTTTACCTGTAAAAAAAAGTTTATATTTAGCGATATATAGCGAAACGTGTGTGTTAGAGCCTTGGTGCTCCAGTGGTTGGAGCTTTAAATTTTTATTGGGGTAGTCACGTTCAAATACCGCCAATGAGTCTTTCTAACTTGTTTTTTACATATTAAAAGCTAAGCACCCACAGCTCACCTGATGGAAAGTGATGCTGGAGTCAAAGATGTTAATGTACTAAGCTGAAAGAAACCTATTCACCCTTAATTTAAAGGCAGCTAAGTTGTATTTCTCAGGAAACAATGCTTTGGCAGACAGTTCCCATCTTTAGCGGTGCGAATGATGAAAGATGAGGCGAACCTCTTAGTTTTAGTTCGAGGAATGTCTACCAAATATGGATGGTACGTTTCCGTTCGTCTAGTGTTACGGTGATAAAAAGGGGGCGGTGGAATCGAGCTTAAGTACATTCTGAGTTTCCAAACAAATCCCCGGGACTAGGTAGCCGACCTCAATATCATTTAATATAGAAACGGGATAAGACAGGGACCAAGGATGGGGCTAAGAAATGTATGCGGATGGTCGTTAATAAGACTTACATAACGAAATAGTTTAAAGTAGGCCAACCAGTGTGCCTATTACCTTATATAACGCTGTTTCTGAAAGCTGAGAATTTATGTGTTGGCTATTGAACAGTTTTCAATTCAATGAGTAAATACATTTGATATATATTAAGTAGGGATGAAAGTTTTTTTTTTGATACGGAATAACTTGTTGCTAACCGAGTGGTTCTTACAACTTCACCGGACTTTGTGGGCGAGCAGAGTGCTCAGCCCAGATAAT
>DVZL01005813.1:0-11797 GCA_018236625.1 Lasaia peninsularis
TTAGCTTATTTATCACTATTTTGAAGGTGTTATATATTTTTTTCAGTTATATAATTACTTGAAGTATTGTTAAAAAAAATAAAAAAATACATGCATATTCCTTATTGATGCTTACAAGAAGTAAGTAGAAAAAATGGGCATTTCAAGAATAAAGTATGTTAAGAATACAGTCTCGGAGTTTCAGGCAAAATATTGTTAATTGCTGCTTCATCTTCCATTTTCATTGAATCGGGAGTGCAGCTTATATCTTCATCACTTGAAGAAGTCATGTTTTTTCCTAATTAGCACGTGATTATAAAAAAATACCGAAAACAAACAACATTTAAAGTAAAAGTTTTCTATTCACGTCTTTTTTTATCAAAAAGAACCAAGTAAAAAGAAATTGAGCTACGCCGTTCGATATTTAAAATGAATGTCTATCATACCCATACGAAGACGAGGCTGAATAGCGATGTAACCTCTTTGGTCATTGGGCTGAATGTATGATGTCTATTGTCAGTATGATGGTTGCACGCTTCCGGTTCGGAAGGTAGGATAGGCGGTAGATTTGCATAGAAGGCCTAGCACCCCGGCTACGGTTATCTCTTACTATCAGGAGAACCGTGTTCTTGTTCATAGTCTTATTCCATATAAAATTAATAAAATAATAATAAAGCGTTTATCAAAAGTTTGTAAATTAGTGTATTTTTAGAAAAATGCGTCCATCCAAACTTTGTAAATTAGTGTATTTTTATAATAATGCGTTCATCAAAACTTTGTAAATTTGTGTATTTTTAAATAATTCGTTCATCAAAACTTTGTAAATTACGGTATTTTTAGAATAATGCGTTCGACAAAACTTTGTAAATTAGTGTATTTTTAGAATAATGCGTTCATCAGAACTTTGTAAATTAGTAAATTTTTAGAATAATGTGTTTAGCAAAACATTTTGTGTACCTACCTACTTGTTACAAGCCACAAGTGATAACACTTATACAATTATTATTTTTTAAATTGTTATCCATAGTTTAGAGGTAAATATTACTTATGTGTCTAAGAATACTTGTAAACGAAATAATAAATATTACATTTATAACAAATAAATTTAAAACTATTTCTAATAAGTAGTTTCGTAATAAATATATACTTGTAAGTATGGCGAATGAGTGTTCTGCATATCCACCGCTTTGTTTTCATCCTCCGTGGACTTGGTCCATTCCCAAGATGTGATCTCGTGGTCATCAGTGGACAAACTTCCGTTGAGGGTCAAATTGTTGTGCGGTAAATATATGATGACATCTTGCCCTAAAAAGCGTGTATACGTAAATTACTGTATAGGCCATATACAATGGACATGTTCTAAAGTACCTTCACGTCTATTATTCCCGAAGGGGTATATTCACGACTGGTGAGTCCAGTAGATATTCTAAAACACCCACGATTAGCCAAAGTACTAGGGCCCATGATGTGATAGGTGGCAAAAGAGAATTGAACCCGGGACTCTACGCGGCTAACGGTCTTAACAGAGGCGATACGCATCATGCATGAATGAATGACGTCAACCCAATGATGAAACATCTATGAATTAACCTCCGCTATAGTAAGACATAGAGCACATTCTGCAAAAATGAGATAGATCTTACAAAATTTATGATAGTATGTTTTATTTTTAAAATTTGCTTGATGCCAATAGTCAATTGTAATGTATCGTAGGTGTTGCGCGACGTAATAACGGCGGTCGTGAAGCTGTATTTATTGAAATTAAAATTAGATCGATTTCCAAAATCCAAACTGCTCATAGGAATAAAATGCATGCCACATTGGAGTTTCGTTTCGAAGGCTATGGTAAACAGTATACTTACGCCATATTTTCAAGTTAGCATCCTGAGTATTGATAGGCAATGAGTATATTATGTATTATACTAACAACCCACCCAGACTTCGCACGGGGATATTAAGCATGTTATATACATATACTATTATTATATTTTGAACCACTCTATGTATCACAAAAATTGCATCAAAATGCGTTGGGTAGTTTTAAAGATCTAAGCATACATAGAAACAGACAGGTACGGGAAACAACTTTATTTCATATTATATAGTTGATAATACAATCAGGATATTCGTTTACTCGTTTGGCAAACATACACTAAAACTGGAGAAACACACTGGGTTGACCATCTATTCCTGAGTTTTTTCAGTTTTCTATGAAAAACAAAAGCAGTCCAAGATTGGATTTGTGCCCGATATGACTTACCGCCTGTCATATCATAGAACTTAATATCCTGGGATAATCGTGGGTGCATAAGTACCTCGCTTTACCGCTTCGAAGATATGGGCGTGATGATATTTTTTTTTACTAGAAGTTACAAACTCACCTGCATTCGCTTCAGGCGGATAATCTGTATGATTCAAAACCGTTATGTTGGCAGTGGTGGAGTTCTTAACGTGATCAGAGTCCTCTACAGTGAGCTTGAACGTATAATTTCCTGGTTGTTTGAGATCATTCAACACCAGCGTGGGTCCGTCTTGTAGCGGAGGTTGGTACCCAATTGGTCCAGCTGTGAGCTCCCAGTGCCATGATATTATAGCATCATCATCCTGACAAAAAAAACTGTTTTTTTATATGATATTTGTGTGTATGTGTGTGTGTTTTTAGAGCTTCTGTGGTCTACGGTTCATACGGTGAAGCTAAACATCATAAGGGATTCGGCCTAATCTTTTACTGGGCCTTTTGGGTTTCAGAGGTCAGACTGTAGCTGCTCTGTGTAAAAATAGGCGCTCTTGTCAAATCCCCTAGATTGGACAACCGACCTTACGAACGTCATACGATATGGAAACGGGATAATGCTAAGACGAAGCAAAAATTAAGTGCTTATTTAAAAAAAATAATCTAATTTTCAACTAAAAAAATCATGACAAATGAGGCAGCATGGACATAGGTATTAGCCTACTAAATGAGAGCAAATTATTTAAAAAATAAAGCATGATAAATTAAGAATCATTCGGTCGTAATACTGCCCTGGTAATCGATACAGCAGTAAGTCAATAACTGCGGTTTCGAGAAAATGTACTGTTTTTACTGCATCTTTAATTTACGTATATTTTTGACACCTGGATAGAAAGAAAGCTCGTTTGACGTACATTCCGAATCAACAGTAATAAAGAAACGACCATCTGTGATTTACTGCTCTCTCGATTACTATGGCAGATTATACACTATTATGAGCTCACAAACTGAGCTTTAAGGCTCATGTCAAATCGAGAAATAACTTTACCTTGCTGGCACTTCCATCTAACACAGCCCCCGAGTTAGGTAGCTTGACTGTTTGAGTTTGGGGGGTAATAACAACCACAGGTGGTTTATTTATTCTCTTTGGTGGTAGAACTGTCACATTAGCAAAACCTTCGCCATAAGAGTTGGTTCCATTCACTGTCACTTTAAATCTGTAATGTCCTTCAGTAAGGTCAGTTAGTGTTACTGTGCCGCCATTTTGATTCATGTTTCCTGAAATTTACAAGCAGAAGATTTAAAATACTGAACTTATAGTGATATTGATACATTGGGCACTAAAAATAATAAACATAGCTTTATCAATAAGTACCTGGGTGAGCGAACTTTGCATGGTGTTTTTTTTAGTACATCATATTTTTTTAAATTATATGTACTTATAACTATGCAAATTACTTACCGATTAAATATGAATATAAAAAGAAGAAACAATCGGACCGAGAATTGAACCTGGGTTTCCTGTGTTTTAATGCAGTTGATTTCCCGATCGAGTTATTCTAACTTGGTAAATGGTGGCGAAATTAAGCTAATGAAGTTGTGGGAGGTTTTTATTTAATAAAACCACGATTAATAAATTAAACCTAGCTAAATCGATTCAAGAAAATTGCTGGAGCCGTTTCCAAGATTGTTTATATATATTTATTGATAGATAGATTGTCAATATATAGATGGTAGTCAAACGACGTCACGGGTTGCTAGTCCCAGGTAGGACAACTTATTTTGTGAGTTTTTCAATGTCTGAAAAACATAGCGTTGCCATTGATTGGATTTGCGCCCGTAATGGAGATGGTATAATATAATAGTAACTATTTGTGGGTGTATAAATTTGTACCACTTCGGTCTGCCTACCTTTTTGGGAATATGAGCTTGAGGATATTTATTTTTAAAATTATCAAAAGTACCTGTAAAACCTCCACTTGGTTGATCAACCAAAGTCCAGACATAGTTATAATGGCTCATGGTAGATTTCTCATCTGGAATTGTGTATGCTGCCAGCGTAACTTCATTATCAGGCAATTGTACCTAAAAAAGACAAAATACTAAAGTTGCCTATAATACTTAAATACCTGAAAACAAATAACACAATCTGATGTAACCTCGGTGGCTTAGTGGTATGCACTTTGGACTTCTATTTCGATAGCTTATGTTTGAGTCCTAATCATTTATCAAGAGAACTTAAGCACATTTTCTAAGTGCTTTTACGAAGACCGAAAAAATCGTAAGGGAAACCGATATTTGTGCACGACGGTCACATCATGAGACCTAAAATCGTCGGCTTATTGTAGTGTATATTTACCTCTGCCTACCCTTTCGGGTTATCCCCGAAAGCGTGACGATTTTTATATGTAACTTTAATAAAGGAAAATTACGAATATATATAACTGATGTGGGTTAACACAGAAATCGAACCTGAGTCCTATCAATGGTCAGCATTATGGGTGTATGCCCATGACTGACCACATCTAATACAATTGCAGTGTTATACATTAAGATTGCTGGCTGTTCTTTTTAAGGTTCTGTACCCAGAGGGTAGAGAGGTTTAAAAACAAAACACTTGAAATATTTATTTGTCATATTATATTCATTTTCGATGTTCCCATACAAGCATTATCTTTTTTACAGATTATAGTACGGAGCACTTTACGTGTGATTTCAACTTGCATTTGACCCTTTTTTTTACCATTGACAGGAGGTTCCTTGTTGTGTGAGAACTAATAACAGAAGCTAAAATAGTCATATAAAATTTTACTAAATTCCAAGGATATAATATATAAGTATTTAAAAAACTTTAAAAGCTAAACCATACATACCTCTTTAGACAATATTGATACTGTTAAGTTTTGTCTTGGCGTCGACTTATCCGTCAAAACACTTTTGCTTTCAATCAAACTATCAATTTTCTTAATAGAATCTATTGAGTCTTTAGAAAACGATCTATGCATTGGGACACATGTGCCTTGTGAGTTTTCTTCCATTCCCAATATACACTTACAGATACCATTACGCATATTGTGTCCTAACGGAATACATTCAGAGTTGTATGGACAATCATCAGCACCAACTTCACATGATATTTTATCCAGAAATCTTGAAGCCAACATCATTTCATTGTCAGTAGTGTCAGTAAATTTTACGAAATTTTGATCATCTTCGTCTAAGGATGGTGCATCATTTATGAAATGAGTTAAAACATTTGTGATTTCATCATCTGAATAGCGATTTGAATAGGCGTATTGTGGTTCATCATCTGTTGCATAGTTCCTGTTTAACTCTCTAAAATTTGATTGTTCTAATATATCCGACCAGTTTTCTGTAAAAAAATATTCTTGAGGTTTAAGTCATGAAACTAATGGTATAATCTGCAGATTACACTTCTAACACATACTTATTTTACATATTTTGTGAAGTTGACAAAAACAAAACAAAGCAGCCCTGTGGGAGTAAGATATAGATTTCAGACATGATGTTGTCGTGAAGTGTATTCCCAATTAGTACTTTTTGCTTCATGGTTATAGTATACATAATGAAATAGAAAAAGAGGTAAATGCATTAGGTATATATGTTTTTATAATAAAGGTTTATGGTAAGAAATACATAACCCCATGTTTATAGTGCAATATTATTTTAAGGGTAAATGTAGGTAATAGAGAACTTAAAAAAAACTACCCTTCAAATCTGTATACAATAGCAGTGAGAATAAGCATAAGACAAGGCAATGTAGGGAATTTTAAGCAAAATTCTACTATATGGATTCTACTACATGAATTATAGAAATTATTGAATAATGTGTAAACAAAATTACGAGTTTATTATGCTAGCACATAATACACACTCACTCCCAATAGGCAACTTGTACCATATTTTATGTATTCCCATGAAACTGTTTATGACTGTAAATAGAATAGTAGAATAACTGTAATAACTAATTGTGCTGAAACTTACCATTTGGTAATACAGGTTTGATTAAAATCATTGCAACATGTGTTTCCCATTTTCTAGGACCAACCCTTAGCAGTGGTAAGCAAAGCTCATCGCTAACACACTCTATGTGAAAGCATCTTGTTTCTGCGAGGAACACGACATTACATGTTTCTGAGATACAACATGACATTATACATTGCTTCAGCCCTTTCAAATCTGTCCTTTCGGTGTAATTTCCAGCTGTTAAGTTTCCTGGAAAAAGAAGAATATATATATTCAAATTTATATAAAAAAAACCCACGGCCATATTAATTTATAAACAAATAAAGGAGGAGTATTGTTGTTATCCCTAATAACAACAATACTTCTAACATTACTAAAAAATACAATTTGGTTTTCCATGGATGATTATTGATGCTTTAGTATTTCTACTTTCATATAGCCTAACTACCTAAGTTTTGTAGTTGGAAATCACTAGTGCAGATAAGATAAATATATTTAATGACGTAATATGCAATACAACATGACTTGAAGGATATTTTTTTTAAGAATTCAAGGACTCTTGGTAATCCAACAAACATTTTGCAGGGTGATGAGACTATGGAATTTATCAAATTATAAATAATGGCCTAAGACTCTCTATAAATTGGCCTTTTTTTGTTGTAGTACCCTGTAATCAGCCTAATTACAAATCAAAAATCTATTTCAACTACAAATTACACAACATAATTAAGTAGATGTACAATTCATATATTTATGTCCAGCTCAATACAAGTGGTGACACAAAAAGTAGTGATTTGCACAAAGGTACAACTAGCAACATTAGAACTCTTACTTTTTAAAGTTTTCTTTGGTCTGCAGCATTTACAATATAATAAAAAATAAAATTGTATTTCTATTACATCATTATTGCATGGCTGGTTTTACTCACATTAATTAGAAACAATGTATTAAAAATATTAATATTAAATAGTTATAGTAAAAAAATTAAATTAAGTGCTAGTGATAAATAACATATACAATTGGATTAGTGTTAATATAATATTTAATAAAACACCTTTACAAATATATTATTAGAGAACTTATGTGACTCCTTTGAATATAAAGGCATAAAAAAGATTACTTTGAATCAAACTCAAGATCTAGAAATTTATTGTTGCATATTTTCTAAAATGTTTAAAGGCAAAATTATTTTATTTTTCCATTTTTGCAAAATTTTCCACTGCTACCCCACTCCTATAAGGCATATTGTGATGTAATATAGCCCATAACCTTCCTTAATAAATTGATTATTCAGCAAAAAAAGTTTTTTTTATTTAAACTCTGTATGCTAACGGTTTGTGCAAAAACTCATTTGGACTTGCCAAAGTTATGTAAGCCCTAAGGCTATCAAAGGTGTTAGTTTTTTTTACTCCTGAAAAATACTTATTTCGCAATAAATATGAAGGGATTTAAATTTTCACTTTTTCCACATTACAAAACTCACAACACACTTTTCCATTATTTTGCTATAACCAGAACTTGGTGAGATTTTGAATTTGGCGGTAGTGGCTACTATCGAGGCGGTACATTTCCTAACTACTACCACTACATATCCTAATCCTTATAAATTTTACTCTTCAACCATTTTTAAATTATCAAAAATTTATATTTCAAAAACGATTAATTTCTACAAGATTTGGTAAATTAAATGTGTTTATAATATATTATCTACCAAAAACAAAGGCATTTGAAAACTTCAAGCTATCAAAAGTTGAGCCTAATAAACAAAAATAAATACTTTAATGTTCATCACACAATTTTCCGTTTCTGTCCAAAACTGAACTAGTCTCTCAGATGGACGTAAGTGTTAGTTTTATCGCTTGATCAATGTAGACATAGAACTATAAAAAAATACCACATAAAGATTGAATATATGTATCATACCTGCAGGCATGTAATTTTGGAAATTCTTTGTATACAACTTGGGGCATTTATTTTCATATTTTTCATTCCATGATTTGCTGTACATAGACAGAGTCACTTTTAAATTAATTAATAGAACAAATAACGTAAACGCAAAAATATTGGTGTTCATTTTAAAACATGTAATTAAATCGTTTCACTATTGTGCTTGTGTACATAATAAATGCAGATTTGTGTAAAGTTATCTGGACAAAAGGATGTAACGATTGTGTGGGCGACTAGATAAAAATATTTAATATCGAAATTAGAACATTATGATTATCGTATCACAATAATATTCAAAAAGATGTTCGCAAATCGCTAATACTACAGTCGACGTATTTTGTAGGTAATTTAATTGTCAAAGTCAACTGTTGTCACTTGTCTGTAAACTGCAGTGTCAGCTGTCACCTGACAGTGTAATTTGTCAAAACGGGGAAAACAAAAAAACTTTTTTTACCAAGTTAAATGGAGGGTAGTATAATAATAGGTAAGGAGGAACATCTGTGTTACGAAAAAGTGTCCGTCAAAATTCATAATAAGGCGCCACCACATTAGCTACAAATTCATTTATAATAATAATGCTAAGTTCAGACCATAGTTCATACATAGTGTACGTTCTAAGGGGGCAGCTGTTGCTATAAATAATAGTTCAAAAACCATCGATATAGTCTACAAGCCCCCTTAGAAAGTACACTATCGTCTCGACACGATCGCGTCGTTTCGCTTGATTGGAAATGTCAAACTCAAAAAACCCAGTACAAATTTTTCACTTTGACAATTATAATCGCGCGAAACGACGCGATCGCGTCGTGACGATAGTGCACGTTCTAACCCCCCTGGACAGTTTTTTAGTTTTTCTCCTTTAAGAGATGTTACTCCTTACCTATACCCTCCATACCTAGGTACTAACTTAATCATCATCATCATTCCAGCCATAGGACGTCCACTGCTGAAGATAGGCCTCCCCCAACGACTTCCAATTGGACCGATCAAAGGCGGCCTGCATCCAGCGGGTTCCTGCGATCTTCACAATGTCGTCGCTCCATCTAGTTGGTGGACGTTCTACGCTGCGCTTGCCGGTGCGTGGTCTCCACTCTAGTTCCTTCTTGCCCCATCGACCATCGGTTCTTCGAGCTATAAACTACTAACATAATATTATGTTGAAAATAATAATATTAATTTTATTATTGTCACGGAAAGTGTTGCCAACAGATCGTCGCAACAATCGTGGACGAGGTCGCGATTGCAGCCAGTATTAATAATAATTGAAAGAGACAAACGAGAACGTAGTGCTAATTTTACTGTGAGTGAAAGCGATATGGTAATTTATATAATACATAAACACCGGCAGGATTTGGAATAAAAGCAAAGTATTGGAACGTGGAAAAATAAAGAAATAGCGTGGAAAAGTATGAGCGGGGGTTTAATGTTGAATCAGAGTTTGGTTTTATGTCTAATGCTTCTTTCCTCTTTCAATGTCTGACTAAAGTTACAAGTAAGATAATCGCTAAGAAAACTCACGAGTAAATGCAGACTGCACTCACAGTAAAATTTACACTACGTTCTCGTTTGATTCTTTTAATTATTATTAATACAAGCTGTAAGCGCGAGTTCGTCCACGAAAAAAAGAAAAAAAACATGTGAGAAAAGTTGCTCGACCTGGGGATTGAACCCGGGACCTCACGCGGCTAACGGTCTTAACAGGCGATAGCCTCGTTGGCCGAGTGGCTAGCGTATACGCCTAACTGCATCGACTAACCGCGAGGCTCGGGTTCGATTCTCGACGGGGACACGCATTTGGGTGATGTACATAGATGTTTGTATTTCCGCGTCTGAGTGCTTATTAAATTTATTTTTGTATTTATTTGAGTATTTCTATGTATTAGTATCGTTGTCTATCACCCATAACACAAGACTTTAATTTAGCATACTTTGGGGTTAGATCAATTTGTGTCATTTGTACAGTAATATTTATTTATTTTTCAGATTTTTCGGAGAATGTGCCCGAAGTGGCAATAGGCTTACCACCTATCACATCAGGGCCCTAGTACCTTGGTTAATCATGGGTCTATTCTAATATATCTACCAGACGTACGAGTCGTGAATATAGTAGCACACCTCTGCCTACACCTTTTTTTAAATTATTTACTTTGGAAACCTCTTAAGTAAACGAGATGAAAAGTAACCTAACTCAGAACATAATAACCCTCATATTATTCGTCTTGCGGGCCTATTTTTTTAAATATCTTCATAGATTGGATTACACACATTGAAAATTATATTCGCCATTCCCGCGGGAACTGCTTATGAGATTGAAATAAATCGTAACATATTTTTGACCCAACGTTTATGACTATGTCTATTTGTATGGGATATGACAGCGAACACGACTCTCCTGATCATAAATGATAGATGTGGCTATAGACATCATAGATGCTGTAGATAGGGTACTTTCCGAACCGGAACACGACAATATCATTATGGTGATAGGACTACTTAGAGCAGTGGCTTCCTTACCGTGCCAGATGCTACACAGCACACTCCAGTTTTCCATTTCCGTCAACTTTCCGCAATTTGGCAACAGATAGACGGACAGATAGGGGAGTCTTAGTAATAGGAAGGTGGGGGGAGGGGGAAAAATATAGGGGGTATTATAAACCCTAGGGTTTATAATACCCCACCTAGCATACGAAGTGTTAAAATTGCTGACGGAACCGCGCGTGTTATCCTGTATAAATCTATTTCCTCCTGTTCCCATGCGTCGCGTCAGTTTGACGTAAAATAATGTAAACACGTTGATTTGCATACACGCCGTAATGGCGCCGGTTCAATTTGTAGCACGTTCCAAGTTTTAATTACGCCACGAAATTAATTTAGGATTAAGTTCGGCCGACAATTTATGATTTCACGTTCATAAGAGTTGATTCGAGGGATTCGCATATTTACACGAATTTGTTCATTTAATACCTTATCAAATAACCTGGGGCCGGGACGCAACGACCCCAGTGTCTATACAAATAAATAAAATTAATATAACCAATTTTTACTAAATTCATATGTATATCATATATCAAAAATAATAACATTTCTTTGAATTTTTGTCTCTCTGTCTATCAGTCTGTCTGACTGTTTGTAGCCGCTAACCTTCGGAACGGCTTCACCGATCTTGACGGGACTTTCAATGAAAAAGTACATGTGTTTTTCATTTAATATATCTGCAAGATTCACCGAAGATCTCACAATTAATAATATAGAATATATTAAAATAAACTTTTAATTTATGTTGTTTGCAGTTTTATTCCACCAATGTAAGTTTCGTCAGTCGGACTGATGGTAGTCAATTTTGTATTCACACTCATTATAATGGTTATATGTGTGCTACCTTCAGTCAAACACAGAGAGAATTAAGCTTCAAAATTAATTACCTTGTCGTTTTTTTATTCAATATTTCATTGACATAATAAAAATAATTGAAAATTTTGCAGATGATTTAAGTTGATATTCCATGACCTAATAGCTCTAGTATTATCCGAGGGTGGTGTCAAAAGTTTCCGAAACCTGCATGTTTGTATGAAGAGATTAATGAACGTAGAGGAAGTTAGGCAAGTGTGCACGGATCGTGACACTTGGCACTCGGTGCTCTCTGCCTACCGC
>DVZL01005814.1:0-11796 GCA_018236625.1 Lasaia peninsularis
CCGGGTGGAAGGACGCTGGTCCCCTACACGACGCTCCCCGGACCAACAAGGGGAAAAAAATTTTACTACAGAGAATGTATCTACATATCTATCTAATTTGTGGAATGCCAAAAATGTTGAAAGACCCAATCTAACTAACTTTTTTGAAATTAGTACCTACTCGAGTATAATGACCTTTGTATTGTGGTAGCAATCATTAATGAATGAAAAATAGAAAAACTATTAAAGTAGATAATTATTACTAAGTGGGTAGTATAGGCCTTTTTTTGAATAATCTGGTTTCTCGACGTGACAGCTCACTAGGGTTGACAAAATTTTTAGTTATGATATTAATTATATTTTTACGGTGTATTTTGTAACACGTTTATTAATACCGCGTTAGTGGAATCGCGGACGTTTGCTAGTTATACATATTCTGAGAAAAGTAACCACATTTGAATAGAAAATACAAAACAGATTGTCAGTCTCAATGTAGATTTATCTAATGCTAATGTGTGGCTTTTAGTTTTCTGTTATATTGCCAAATGCCATTATCTGACTCAATAAGAATTTTGTCCTCGGAGTTACTACAAAATGTGTCACCGTGTATTTCCGGTTTATTTAAATATAGTTAACTGAAAATTAGATTTAAATATATTATATATTGAATCATGTCACAGTATTAGTTGCCATACTTCTCTGAAGGTGATTAACTGATTTTAATCAAACTTTATAAATACTTGGTACCTCGGTGGCCTAGTGCTACGCGCTTTGGATTTCTAATACGGTAGCCCAGGCTCAAACCCCGCCATTTACAAACGACTTTTTCGGACATAAGTACATTTTCTAAGTGCTTTGATGTCGAAAGAAAACATAGCGAGCAAACCAAAGATTTGTTTCTGTAATGCGACAGACTTGCCACCTGTCTCAACATGAGAACTATACGATAGTCGGATAATCGTGGACCCATATGAACCTCTGCCTATATATTCCGGGATATGGGCGTGATAGTATGTAATTTTAAAGTACTCTTTGAAGGGAGGCTTATTCTCAGAATAGGTTGAGGATCATACCGGTAATTGGGTGCGGTATGAAGTTCGCTTGGACAGCTATTTTTTAAATATACAAAATATAAGCGAAAAATTAATCAAGCCTAACTCAACGTTTCAACCAAATTGCATTTACCATGGTCACGAGTAGACTGCGTATGCAAAATCTCCTATAATCCTAAGAGTAGATAATAACCTACCTTCACCTCATGCTACCTATTATTACTAGATACCTTCCAGTAGTTTTCCAACTCCATATAAATGCTCTAAATGAAACTTAAGCAATATAAAATAAACTTCACATAAATTCACTCAAAAAACTCAAACTATTACTTAGCTTAATCATATGCAGTTATCTATCAAGAAACACTCTAAACGTCTTTCACACTTCGTTATACCCCCAAAAATGTCTATAATTAGTATAATAATTCCTCCAAAGCCACACAGCTACCAAGCAGATCGCATCATCTCCAGTATACAAAATGTCACTCAGATCAAAGAAACTGACATCAAACAGGACTATAATGAGTGGCCAAGTTATATTTTCATTTGGATGTGTAACTTCTGCATTTTAATTAAAGACACTCTCAAGTTCACGAAGCGCATTGTTAATTTTGTAAAAGGACGAGTGTTTAATAACACTTTCCTTTTTTAGGTGATGACAATCTTAAAGATTCAATGCTTCTTGCTGCGTGTTCTCGGTATTTCTTGTTTGTTATTACTTAAAGTGTTTAATAAGTAGGAGATCCGATGATTTATGAGTCGCCAGACTTTATTAATTTTGTAAAAACTTTAACTTTTCTTTCATGTGCTTCCAATTTAATGACCGTAATCTATGTATTGATATAACTTAGACATTAAAACCATCGAAAATATTTTTCTTGATAAAAAGCCTTTTAACCGAATTCAAAAAGGAGAAGGTTCTCAATTTGACTGAGTTTTATTGCACACTAGCGATCCACCCCGGTTTTGCACGAGTATATTATACATGTTATACACATAAAAGCTTTCCTCTTGAATTGCTTTATCTGTTTAAGAAAACTGCATCAAAATCCGTTGCGTGGTTTTAAAGATTTAAGACAGAGAAAGCACCTTTATTTTATGCTATGTAGTGATGGTTATTCTAAATTATATTGTATAAAATATTGTTGAAGGAGATAAGTATATTATGTTTTTTAATTAACATAGAGTAAATATGAAATAACAGTTGAAACCTTTAGTTGGAGCTACGCTTAAAGTGAATCGTGTGCGTATCTTCACATTAAACATTGTAAAAAACCTGTGTCTGTACATTGAATATGTTACAGACAAAAACAAAATGGATGAGTTAAGAACGTTTTTGGGTTTTTGATATTAGAATATAAAAAAGCATTCAATATTTCTTATGTTTAGAAATGCATGTTGTCTATAAACACCAAATGTGGTGGAAAATTCCCTACGCGAAGCTTTAATGTGAAATCTCTTAGATGAGTATTACCATAAAAACTGGAACACGACTTTGACGGGCCATGGCTTTAAAGCAGGTAATCTAGAAAACTCATCATAAAACTCTACTATCTATCACCATAATATTTTACAAGCTTTTATACATATAAATTTTGCAGTGACGTTATAAGTTGATTGTACAATTTCATTATATTTAGCTTACGATAAATATAATAATGATTTATAATTATAATTTTAATTAATTAACATTAATTAAAAGATTATTTTACTAAAGTTTCAACATTTTATTTATTATTTAACTTTTCCATTATATCTTTACAAAAAATTATTGACCAATTTTGATCGAGCTTTCAAGATGAAATAATTTAAGCATTTGCCATGTAATGTTTAAACAAAATTGGTAAAGTTAATGCAGATATGTCTTAAAAGAAAATATTTTTATACCGCGGGCGAAGTCAGAGGCAATAATTAGTTATACATAAAGCAATAAACCACTCAATGGATATTTGTAATTCAATGAATCATAATAAATCAATTAATTATCATTTAAACTATAATATGAATTAATTATTGGACAAGTGGAAATCAGAACAGTTTTAAACAAGGCAAATAATTTTCAATATTTAGTATTTAACATGTCTGCCGGTAATTTTTGATATGAAAGGCTTCTATAACCAATTATGTTCGACTTTAGAATCTATTATGTCAAAAACCTAGGTGGCCTAGTGGTAGGCGCTTCGGACTTCCATCTCGGTAGTCCAGGTTCGAGTTTAACCCCAATCAGCTTTTATTTGAGCATTCTTATGAAAAAAAACATCGCGGGGAAATCCGGGATATGTACCCGATATGGCGACTTACCAACTGACACATCACTTAATATCGTTGGCTAATCGCGGGTGCATATGTACTCTGCGTGTCCTTTCGGGGAGATGGGTGTGACCATATTTATTTATTTTTATGTTAAAAGTTATTAATATTATTTTAATAAAAGGTATTTATTTCGAATATAAAGAAAAGTTGCATTTCAATTCCTTATTTATGTTTATAGTCCTTGAAATATGTATGTATGCGTGTTTGAGTGAATTAAAATATTCTGGACGCTCTAATCAACTTTCCCCTTATTATATCTTTCCTCTCTCAAATTATGCTTAATCTAACATTGTAACTTTTTGTCAAAGATATAAAATTTGTTAGATTGGACACGCTACCCTACACGTAGACGAAATTTTTATTTTTGTTGTATAGTATACACTAGATAAGTAAATGTATTTCATTATTAATGAAATTTACGTAATTTGCGGGCAGCAAACATTGCGCTGCCAATCTGAGGCTAGGATTTCAAGCAAACTAGTTAGCTTTAGTTCAGCTGTACTTTTCTAAGGCATTCATCTTATAGTAGCTGTTTATTAGTAATATATTCAATAACAAGTTATGCTTGAATCCATTTGGATCAGTCGTCGCAACATGTTTGTCGTAGTCACAGTCTCAGCGACAAAAAAAAATCTTAGGAGCGGAAACACGTAGGTTCATTTTCTTCAAATGAACTTGGCATCATACTGGAGAAATATCACGTTGTCGTCACTTATTCAGATTGTAGTGAGAAACCTTAGCTGATGATGAATCTAAAACTTATATGATAATTATATTAAAATGGATCTACTCGTGACTACGACCAATGTAACTTGTTTAAAACGTCGAGTATCTAAACAAGTAAGTCAATTCACTCGTTTGCACCAGTTTTAATACAATTATCATATACATTTAGAATGCGTTAGTTTAAAAATAGTCTAGGACTTATATTTTATACTTAAGTAATTTAATTTTATAAATAAAAAAATGACATAATCTATGATAATTATTTTGAGGAAAAGTCAAAAGCATTTTATGTGACGTATGTTGTTGTTGGGTAAATCTTATAGTATAATATCACTAGCAGCCACATTAATTAACCCCTATTGCAATTCGACGACCCCATAAGTGTACGCTTTCCCCTTTTTAGATTTAATTAGATATAATTGTAAAAGGACATGTTAATTTATTTTTCTAATTATGCATCGTTCTCATAATTCACTTTAGGGTCATTGGCTTACGTAACCAATATGGGGTCCATATCTACTTAAAATAAAATATATCCTTACGCCCATGTCCTTGAATGGGCAGGCAGAGACACTTATGTACCCACGATTTGCTGACAATATGAGGTCCGATGTGACAGATGTTAAGTCCGTCACCGTATCGGATCTCAGCCAATGTTATGCTATTTAATCTGGAAAAAAATCATAAAACAAGTTGCCCCATCCGGTGATCAAACACGGGACCTCGTGCGTCAAAGTCGGATACAGACTACTCTTGTTCTGCAATTAAATAAGAGTAGTTAAAGTTATTTTTATTATAAATCTCCCATCTCTCTTACTCAACAGGATAACGTGTATAACTGTTGCACTTACTCCTTAAATATGTTTTGATATTAAAATAAAATCTTTTCAACGATTAGAACTCTAAAGCGACTTCAAGATTTTTTTTACTTTCTTAGAAAAAAATTACAGAAATAATTTATCAAATTTTACACACGAGCCCTGTTTATGGTACAAAACAAACAAACACACGGCTCTCGTGATAGATGAGATGGATGGAAGAGAGAACGTGGTCCATAGATGCCATAGATGTTATAGGTGCGTCGCTATCCTTTGGTCCTTATAAACGCAATATTATACCCGATTACATAAAACCACATAACTAGAATTTATATATAACTCAATAACGGCTGAACCAAATGGTTAAAATTTGGTGGGGCTACCTCCCCATTGTACCTGGTACGTCGTACGACCAGGAAACGGACGTAAATACTATTTATCCCCTTCCGATCCGTTTCTATGAAATTTTGTGTATATATCGAATAGGCCTGAAAATTCATCAACCTAAGTGAGAGATACAAAGTTTGCCCTGCTAGTACAATATCGAAGTAAAGCCATCATGTAAAAGTTTTTAATATCAGAGACCAAATTTAGAACCAACCAGAAACCGGTTTAATTAATGTTAAAAAATATATTATGTTAAAAAAATAATGTCTTAATGATTCAGCATTATCTTGTTCAATAGTTAAAGTTTTACTTACGCTATCATTATAATATTGAAGGATAAATTTATTACGCATATATTATTAAGGCAGTGATTCTCAATCAGCATTTCTCTTTTTTTTATTTATTTACTGAGTAAACACATACTATATATTGAGCATTTCAAAAAACCTTTCAAAAACATCATCTAATGACTAATGGTATATTGTTTATAAGCCGGGGAAGTATGTAAGGTAATGTTCGCTCACCGTAGACATTATTCGCACAATACGTGGTTTACAAAACTGGTTTTGTGTAACAGCCCTCGTATATACAGGTCGTTGATACATTTTTTTTAGTTTGAAGCAGATAATATACTTCTAATGGTTAGAAATAAATTTCGTCTATTACGAGAAAACCAAAGATAATAGTGCGTTATTAATGTGAGACTAGGTTGTTAATATCTTGCTTAAAATCATCAGCTACCACAACAAATTGACTAAAAATTGTCAGTTCCACCAGTTCGACTGGAGACTTATTTCATAAATAATATATGTATTAAGCACATGTTAGCTTATGTAATTATTTTCCAATTTACTACATATACTTTTGCTAATTTATTCAACTAGTAGTTTTATCAAAAAAGATACAAGTTTCTGTGTTATTCATTGTTGGTGCTTGGTGAAACTTACACACATTCATATTTTAATAAGAAACATATGTGAAAAAGTACATGTGTGTCTCATTTAAAATATGAAGATGTAGGTTTTAATATAGGTATATAAGTTAACGCTATTAGTAGTAGCGAAAAATGATAGGCCATTGATGGATTAGACCAACTGCAAAGGAAGATTATGAAGAAGGCCTTGTCCAACTGTGGACTTTAATAGGCTGAAACAAAGAAGTATTAGCGAACATAAGTCTCTGTAAGGAATGTGTTTTATAAATTTGTTGAGAACCACTGTCTAACGGATTAACGGCGACATTCTTAAACGAGAGCACACTTAGGCCTTAAAAGCCACTGCAAAAAAATATAAGAGACATCTAGATAATCAATTCAATGACTATAATTTATTATAATAGGTACATTAAAATAAAAAACAGCAGGCATATTATGAATAATAACTGGTTATTTCGTAGACCAGCTTGTTTTTAGGATTCCGTAAGTAAGTCTTAAAAGAGAATGTAGTTTTATAGTAGAAGTCATAGCTGTTATACTGTAAGGGATGTTAAAAGATATAAAACTAGACATAGCCAAGATTGTGACAATCATTCACTCTTTATTCTTTTATTTAACCTACTTGTTGTAATCTCTCTACATATATGAAACTAAACAAAATCGGATGTATTTTGTGTTTCGATTTTAGTAGGCCCAAGAAGCAATACAATATTTTATTTTTTTAAAGGGATCACAGCCACAGATTTAGCCGTTACGGATATTAGCGGGTACAAACAGACAGACAGACAAAGTTCTAAAAAAATATTTTGGCATATGTACCTTGTAACATATGCATTTAGTAAAAAGCGATTGTTTTTATATTACGTACAATCGGAACCATAATAATTATGTTTTAAAAAGGTAAATAAGTAAACAACTTATATTTTCTTGCTGGGTGATCGAGTTTTGCTCGGGTATTTGTATTATACAGCGATATAATATAACGCCATCTAGTATCAGATTTTATTAAATGATTTGACCATATAAAACGGATTATTACAATGATGACACTTATTAGTACGTTCGCCGCGTTAAGAATTCAGTGTTTCATCGTCACCCACTGGGCCATTAACCAATCAAATCGCTCAAATTTAGAAAGTCAAGTTCACATTGTCCAATCGAATTAACTTTTTCAAATGAACTAAATTATTAAAATCTACTAAAAATTCTCCTAAAAAATCTTTATTTATAAAAAAGACGACACTGACTAACTCTGCCAAAATACTACATTCTTAATGCGAACGTATTATAGATCACTTTTAGTATAATATAAAAAATGGTCAAAAACATTTCTGAGAAACCAATTCGACTTATACCTACAGATTATATAACAATTGTTGGTTTATGTATATAATAAAATTCACCAATTAGAAATTTGAATTTAAAAATATCCCTGCGGTATCATAAAAAATTGGTGAATAATAGCCCGCTGACGAGACACACGAGTGGCTTACAAAACAAACTATTAACGATGCAATAAATTAGTATTATCTATATCTATTATCAAAGATGTTATCGGTTACAAAATTTAATTATTTAAATTGAATTAACTTGTTATGTTGGAGGAAAGCTTGTCATGGTTAGAATGTGAACATGCATATTTGGGATATTATGAATTGTATGCACGCTTAAGGGCAAGTACACATCGTGTTTGGACGGTACCGCTGCCAGATGTAACCGTATATACTCTTAACGTTTCGAATATTTGTTATTTCTTGTATAAGTTAATAAGAAGACAGATTCATTGATGGTAAGATTCACATACATATCAAACATATTAATCGTACGTTGCCAATTAAATTTATATTATCACCAAACAGATGACCATTTTCACTTATATGAAAAATATATTATTTGGAGTATATGTAACTTTTAAAAAAGCACAAGCGATGTTGTTTTAAAAATGAATGTTTAGTGCCAAATTTTAATTTATATTAATTCTAAATAATTGGAGATTCAAAATAAGTTTTTTTTATCATTATTTATCGTTATTTTTAGCACAAACACAATTTACTTATTCTCTAAAATAATCACTACTATTAAAAATTTATGAATATTCAAATGTGAGTTCTTGCGTATACTATTATTTAATTTTCATAGAATTGTAGTAAATTATGTATAAAACCAATATTGATAGATTTGTACTCTAGTTATATACATTATTTTGTGGTGTGACGGTTCGGCTTTCGCCTGCTAAGACCGTTATCCACGTTGGGTGCTGGGTTCAATTCCCAGGTCGGGCAACTTTTCTCAAATGCTTTTCAGATTTTTCTGAGTAAGCATTAATTGCCTAGGATTGGAATGTGCCCGAAGTGGCGATAGGCTTGCCACCTATCACATCAGGGCCCTAGTACCTTAGCTAATCGTGGGTGTTTTAGTATATCTGCTGAACTTACGAGTCGTAGATAGCATACCTCTGCCTTACTCCTTCGGGGATAATGGGCATGAAGGTACTTTTTATAATCTGTTTATTATGTACTATTCATCAAAAGAAATTATAAATCAAATCGGACTGCAAGTTCCTGAAATATAGCTAAATTTAAATTATCTTACCTTCCGGCCCGAAACACGACAATGTCATTATAGCGGCAGGAATAGGTAAGGCGATGGATCCCTACTCGGGCAAGTTGCTGCATAGCACTCTACCACCAGTGGTCATGCTGGTAGTGACTAGTGACCCAGTTAACCATGCTCGCCTCTTACGAGCTGCCTAGTAGGAAGGTAGTTGGTCTATACTACACAGAGGACCTGGACCAATACGTCGAGAATCTGCATATGACAATCTAATAATCAGGTGCTTTGAAAATTTGTTATATTACTGATGAATTTGCTTCACTTATGACCTCAGAGGTGGCAACATTAGGTTGCAAACTTCTAGAACGTGTAGTTACTGTGTGATTAGTAGAACAACGCTAGTCTCGTAAGAGCTGCAAAGGAAAACCCTTCCTTTATATCAATAAATTTAAAGCAAAAAAAAAAAACTTTTTAGAAAAAGCTTGCTCTCAATGAGTCCTTTCATTTGATAACCTTATTGAATCCGCCATCTTGGTTGGTCCGCCATATTGGATTTAGAATGATTTCATGTACCTTATCATGCATTGTCATCCAAACTAAACGTTTATACAAAATTTCAGCTCAATCGGATGAATACATACTTACATACATACATTGGAGGTTAAACAAAAGCTTTTAAAAAGGCAGATTGCACTTACACGTAAAGAAACCTTATAATGATTGAATTCCAGGAATCCATCAGTTTTATCGCAGGACATTGGTGGTCTGCGATCCCAACCTCATCAAACGGATCTGTGTCAATGACTTCCAATACTTCACAGACCGAGGGTTCTTCTTCAAGAGAGAGCTGGATCCCCTCGCCGAGTCCGTTCTTTACATGAGAGGGAACGAGTGGAAGGCTTTGAGGTCGAAGATATCACCAATTTTTTCGTAAGTCATATTTAGTTAGTACAGAAAAGCAAACAAATCGTAATGGCAAACACACTACATAGTATAAAACAAAGTCGCTTCGTCTGTCCCATTATCTCTATGTATGCTTAAATCTTTAAAACAACGCAACGGATTTCGATGCAGTTATCTTAAAAAGATAGAGTAATTCAAGAGGAAGTTTTTTTATTTATATAACATGAATAGTATACCCGTGCGAAGCCGGGGTGGATCGCTAGTTAGTAATAATGCTCGTGTATAGATTATTAGCAATTGCAGTTTTGTAAAAGTTTAGTTAGTATAAGCAAAATTGAAAGCTCGTTTAGGGCGCTCTCCCTAGAGATTCATTGTCATACCTATTCCTGCTGAGAGAGGCTAGATAGTAAACTAGCACATCAGGAATACAAACCTAAATAAAATAAAGAAGGCTTTATTTTAGAAAGTTAATTAGTTTTGTTAGTATGAACTTAGTTGTTTGTTAATTACTTTAACGCCTGTTATGCCCCAAGGGGTAGGCAGAGGCGTGCTAGTATATCCACGACTCGTAAGACCAATAGATATTCTAGAACTCCCAAGGTACTACGGCCCATGATGTGATAGGTGGCCTACCGCAACTTCGAACACATTCTAATCCCCGGCAATGTAATGCTTACTCAAAATAACCTGAAAAACATTTAAGAAAAGTTGCCCGACCTGGGAATTGAACCCGGGACTCTACGCGGCTAACGGTATTAACAGGAAACAGCCTTACCGTTACACTATAGAGGCGATAATATTTTTAATAAATAGAAATAATAGACCCATATACTGTTTATGTAGTTTGTGAAACTTTATAAAAAATAATACATTATATATTTGTAATTACTTATAACTTTACTTTCAGGCCAATCAAACTAAAAGGAATGCTACCTATAGTTGATAATATAGCTAGCAAATTTGCTGAAAAATTGGGAAAACTTGTTGAAAGAGAGAAAGAGAACACTGAAATAAAAGAAACCACAACCATTGTTCAAGATACAAAAATAATGAACTCCAAAGATATGAAACAAAATTATTTAGAAAGTAATGAAATTGACGAGAAAATAGATAAGTTGAAGACTTTAGTTAGCTGTGATGAGTTATTTGGTGGATACACAGCTGATGCCATAGTTCCGTGTGCTTTCGGCGTCAAAAGTCATGTTATGGATAACTCGGATGATCCCTTCGCAGTAGCTTTGGGTACATATTATGAGATGTCTTTCTTCAATGTACTGGGAAAGTAAGTATTCAATTTTATTACATACTAGCTGTTTCCCGCGACTCCGTCTACGTGGGCAACAATCCCGTAGCAATTACAGTATCATGACATAACCTATGTCATGTCACATACAGAACGCGCAAAATATAGTGTTTCTATAACAAAAACTTTCTGTAAATTATGTTTAATAAAAGAGTCTTACAAATATTTATATAACTAATATAAAAATGACGTTTGTCTGTCCGTTCGTCCGGGATAAGAAATAAAGTTCGGGATAAACAAGATAAGAAGTAGCCAATAACGTCACGTTCTTTAGTTTTGTAGTTTTAGCGTGAACCGTAGCCGGGATATAGACAGACGGACAAACAATTCAAAATGTACTCTTCTGCCTATTTTTATTTGCCTAGGTTTTTATCAATGTACAGAATTCACTCTCCTACATTTTTGTTCTATGTATAGATAGATTTTCGAGCTCAAATACTTGATATTAAAATTAATAAAATCAAGTTTTCAATTCAATTGAATAATTTGGTTCATAATTTTCAAATATACTTTTGTAAAACTGTGCACCAAAGATTTTAGGATAAATGAATATATGTCAAGTAGTATGTGCTTTGAATAATTTTAAACTATAATAATAATATGTTGTTATCGCTGCTCTAATTACGCCAATTGATTTAATCGCGAAGTAAGCTAATTATATGCTTGTGTGTAGGTACTGACACACGTGCTCATTACTAACACAAAAGCATGCTTTTAATGAGCAAGTGCACATTAGTATCATGTGTGAAACAACATTGCTAGTAATGAGTATGTTATGCTAGTTAGTAATTAGTATACGCTCGTTTTAAGCATGCTAATAAGCATGCC
>DVZL01005815.1:0-11794 GCA_018236625.1 Lasaia peninsularis
TAAATGTGTTGCTAAGCGCAAAACTTCTTATGAAAAAAAATATATTTGGGAATTTTTAAAGGAACATAGGAAAAAAATATTTTAATTTTTACCGTACAAACTTATCAGCTGGCAAAGCCAGGCCGTACGAAGTTAGCTAGTGAAAGTTATTTAAAGAGAATAGCCAATTTTTCAAAATGATTTCGAGTTTTGAGAGTATCACTATTTGGGAATTCATTTTATTTGTATAGATGGGAAAGCAAACAAGCAGACTGGTTTCCTGAAAGAATTATACGCTCATTGATGCAAAAGATATTGTAGTGCGCTGTTAAATTGGGCGAAAATGTAAAATTTTACTTGTGTAATAAAATTGTCCTGACCTTCAAACTGAAACATGATTATGAAATTGAGATGGCGGGTAGATATACATACTTTCACGCCAGGATCCTTGCGGTTTTGGTAGAGACTATCATGTGCCAGGTGTAACGATTTCTACCTACACAGTACCCTAGCTCCTACGCATTCATTGTGAAGTTATATCCATCTAAGTAAAAAAGTTCTAATGTACTAAGGTTATTTAAAAAAAATATCGTCACACACGTCATATTCGCGAAAGGGTAGGAAGAGGTACAATTGGACCCGATTAGCCGAGGATATTTATCCCATGTGGTGATAGGTGGCCTAGCGGTACGCGCTTCGGACTTCCATTCCGGTAGTCCAAGTTCGAACCTCGCCATATACCAATGAGTTTTTCTAACTTAAGTACATTTCCTGAGTGGTTTTACGGTGAAGGAAAACAGAGGTCAGGTGGCAGTCGCTTTGCGTAAAAACTGGTGACCTAGTCAAATCCCCTAGATTAGGTAGCAGACCCCGATATCATCTGATATAATACAGGACAAGGTTTGACGAAGAGGTGACAGGTGGCGAGTCCGTTGCCATATCGGGAATGAATTCCGGGTTTCCTCACGATGTTTTCCGTCACCACACGAGCATGCAGAAAATTTACTTATTAACTGCATTTGTGAGTAACGGTCTATGAATGTACATCACATTCTGCATTGTGTGTAAATTACGCTCAGATCTACTGACCGTTGCGAAGGTAAATAGTGCTATGATAAACCCTTTGTTTAAACAAAATTTTATTAATCATTCATTAATGATTATTCATACTACATTTGATTACTCCATTTTATATAGAGCAACGATTCATAAATTTGTATCCACGGAATCTGGGAGGTCCGTGCTTGATTTATCAGGGCTCCGCGAAATATTGCCACATATACAGGCTTTTATTTAAAACTAGTTGTGCCCGCGACTTCGTCCACGTTTTTACTTAATTATATTATGTATTTCTAAAATATAGCTAGACAGACAGTAAGAGTACCTTGTAAATGTCACATGCCTTTAGTAAAAAGTGGTTTTTTTAATTTTACACACAGACACTCCAATTTTATTTATTTGTTTAGATTGATGTACGCATGTAGCTATGTATGTTTGGGTGTAATTTTACAACTCAAGTTTCAAGCAGAAAATTTAAACCTTGAGTTAAACCTAAAAAAAATGAGTTGAAATATAGTGAACACGTTTAATTTGGAGTACAGTACATGTTAAGCTAGGTGAGGTCATTCTAAATTCAATATGGCGGAACATTCAAGATGGCGGACTGGTTATTTAAACTCAGTGACTCTGTCCTGTACCAAAAACTCATATAACAGACAGAAGGGTTTTTGTTTTTCTTAATTCTTAATAATTACGACGGTCTTGCCACCTTTTACATAATAGGACCTAATATCATAAGCTAATTGTGGGTGCATATGTACCTCAGCCTACCGTTTCGGGGATATGGACGTGATGATAAATATTTATTTTGATAACATTTAAAAATAACAATACTAACTATAAGATTACTGGTCAATCTTTTTATTCGATCGTAATTTAACAAAAGTATTTATATCATCGTGTTTCTGTTTATTTTCAGTTGCTGTGGTCGTTCTGTGGATGTCTGTTAGTGTCTGCACTCGTTGTCTTTATCTACTACTATAAAAGATGGCGATCGAAAGGTAATATTGTGTTGTTGCAAAAAATGATGTAGGTACAATCAATTCCAAAAGTTTATATGGAACACCTTATATAGAAAATGCTACATGGTATTTTGTTTGTATCTGATATTCATATGTCTATATGTTATTCCAGCAAAACCTATAAGAAATCAGGTGTTATAGAAAAGTTTTGTAATGCGGAAATATTTTTTTTTGTGAAAACTAGAATAAATATTCCAAATAACAATAAAATGCTTTGAGAATTGCAGTCACAAGAATATAATAAAATCCTTAATATATAAAGAAGAACTAGCTTATCTTTCAGACAGTAAAATCATTCATACATTCATTCATTGAAGATTAAATGGTAAAATAATGCTACAAATTTATAGAGTTTATCAATTACAAATAATTAAATCGTCTTGCATAACAAAGATATATATATTTTAATTAAACTACTTTTCTTGTACCAGAATTACTTGGAGGTGCAGGTGCAGCGGTTGCTGGGGAGCCAGCAAAACGATTTCGAAAACGAGACAAAATGCTCTTCTACGGGCGAAGAATGTTGAGGAAGGTGAAGTCCATCTCCAACTCGGGCCAGGGCAGGAAGCGGCGGGCGGTAATGAGATTCGCAAGGAAGTTGCTGCAGCTGAAGAAGGAATCGGCACCAGAACAACTTAAAGTAAGATATAACACGCTTTTTCTCAATTATACAGGATGTTACAAGACTACCCGTAGAGCTGAAAATAGATTAAAAAGGCCTAATAATGAGTCCATTCACAATCATTAAGAAAATTAACGCTGTCTGATATACCCTATAAAAATAAAAATATTATTTTCCCTGATGTTCAAACCCTATTTCACTAAAATTAAAGAGTATGTATTGAGATAGCAAATATTTATCAATGAAAAATAGAAAAACTATGAAAGTAGATAATTATTATAAGTAAAAATAGGTACGTAACCTTTGTGTTAAATATAATCTGTTCTCTGACATGACAGCTTACTAGGGTTGACAAAATTGTTGGGTTTATTTATTTATTATATTTTCACAAAGTATTTTTCCACGTGTTGGTCCGGGTTAAGTTGTAGAATAGGCCAACTGCCTTCCACCCAGGCAGCTCGTAAGAGGCGAGCACAGGGTGTATTGTCACCAACACCGTGACATTGACTAGGTGGTAGAGTCTTGCAACGACTCGATTGATTCACTGTCAATCTCAAAAGTGAATCAGTCTATCTGATACTTACAGGTAGGTACACAAACTTTCCCCGTGTTGGTCCGGGTCCTCTGTGTAGAATATACCAACTGCCTTCCTACCAGACAGCTCTTAAGAGGCGAGCATAAGTTAACTGGATTACTACCAACATGACTACTGGGGGTAGAGTGCTGTGCAGTAACACGCCCGGGTAGGGATCCACTGCCTTACCTATTCCTGCCGCCATAATAACATTGTCGTGTTCCGGTACGAAGGGGAGCGTAGCCGGTGGACTTGCACATAAGGTCTAACAGCCTGACCACAGGGCAGCGGCGCTCCTACAACATCAATGGTGTCTATAGGCCGCAGTTGTCTCTTACCATCAGGAGACCCGTGTGCCTGTTCGCTATTTTATGCTATAAAAAAATTGAAACATATCAAAAAATAATTAATAAGTATGATACCTACTAATGGTGGTATCAATGACACACAAGCAGCTTGTTTCTTCTTATTTAAATTTCCAGTAACCCTAAAAAATACGTTAATTTTAACCGAAATAGATATCTTTCAATATAACTTTCAGATATCAACCCAAGTAACAAAAAATTGTATTTCACATGTTCGTATAAAAGGACAGAACGACGCGCTTGTCGTCCGCGTCACTCGTCGCCACGTCCGAACTGACAACAGCGGATACAACTCTGTTTTTAGTCGCCTACTTTAAAAATATATTTGTCGGGCATCTGTCAATAATTCTGATAGATCTGTTTTAATAAGAAACAAATAAATAGCGTCTAAAATAAACTGCTCAAATTAACTAATGCATATTACAATTCATTAGAAGGTGGCACAGGAGCATCAGAATTCGTATAAATATCGTAAATTTATTCTTGCTTGACGTTATAATAATTTTTAGGGTAAAAAAAGGAAACCCTATAACTAAGACTCCACTATCCGTCTGTCTGTCTGTCACCAGGCTGAATCTCGCGAATTGTAATAGCTAGATACTAGAAAATTTTACAAATGATATATTTCTGTTGCCTCTATAACAACATATAACTAAAAACATAATCGTATAAATATAGGGTGCTTTCATACGAAACACGTGATTTTTTATCGTTTTTATAGATAATGGCACGGAACCTTTCGCGCGCTAGTTCGACTTTCACTTAACGAATTTTTGTAAACGTTTTATATGCACGATATATTTTATATATATCCACTGTACATTTTTTAATTTAAAAGCTGCTTTTATTGTAATATTTATGCCTTTTTACCGTTATATTGTGTGATCGATTTGTGAAGTTATCAATAACTTTCTTTGTAGTACGATATTCCGTTAATAGTTCTGATGGTACTTAAAATAATATCCTTTATATCATGGCGCATTCGTTACCACTGCGCCTTAAGATGATGAGAAATGTCAGCCCTATAAATTTTTGGTACCTACTTAAGTAAATTTGGTATAGGAGACGATTTATTGAACTTCGTTTTTTAATGTTGTGGTTAAAAAACAATGGGCTTATTTTTAGATGTGTATTCTGAGATATAAACACTATAACTCTTAACATATCTACCTGCCATACTACATACATACCTATTTGCAAGTAAATAAATACAAATATTATTAGGTTGTATTTGGTAAGCTAACCATAAATAATGTAGATAAAATTTCATAAATAGCATTACCATCAATATCATTTTAAGATTTTTTAGTCTATGACAGAACATAATCTTATCAGTATATATTTCTTAATAACAATTTTAAACATTTTAGAATAAGACCGTTTTCCCTTTATACCTGACTGATTAGTCGAAAAACATTTTTTTAATTTAAATTTCATAATTATAAATTATTTGCATATAGAACCAAACGTCCTGACAACAGGACAGTGAGATATATATGAGTCTATAGGCTTCAGTTATTTCTTAACATCAGACGAACAGTTCGTTGTCTTATCCCATAAAAAATAGAAAAAAAACAATGTCAATGTGCCCGACATGGTGACGAACTTGCCACATGTCACATCATAAGACCTTCGGCTTATCGTGGATACCTCTGCCTTCCTCTTCAAAGATATGGGCGTGACGATATTTATTTAAAGTGACATAAATAAAATGCAAAAACATACTCTTTATGCATCATAACGCAGAACTTGACAGAGATACATCCATCGACACTTGTTTCACGAGAATGACAAAAATAACATTTGAAATAACATTCTAAAAATAAAATCAGCAAACGACATTTAACACATAGATAATATCTTAAATGAAGTTGTAATAAATACGTTAAGAGAATTTGGTAGGATTATGATATTTAAGGAAGATATAACAACAACAGGCCCTATTTCAGCCAGCGAAGATGGGCTTTTTTCACTTAACGTCAAACGTAGATGGAAAGAATTTAATATAGGGAACAGATTACAGGGAGGCTTTGACTTAATAGTTCCAGAAACACGATCTTATAGTAGAGCCATGAAGCGATGGCTTAACGTCATAAAAGAGGATATGAGAGCTAATAATTTCATAATTTCATGTTAGAAGATGACAGGAACGGGAAAGTGGAGACGAGGAAGGCGGACCTTGGCTCTTGTTGGAATTAACGTCAAGATGATGATGAGAGTTTGCATGAGGTCAAACAGTCAAAAGTGTTTATGTATCATCAAGCTAAAAGCACTATCTGGAGAGACAAAAAACTGTCCTCATCATGCATCTATCTCATTCTCATAAGACAGGCTTGTTTTGACTTTGTCCACTTCCATTATACTCGAAGAAAGAGAATTTGGCCAATTCAAGATTAATCAGCAATACGCATTGGGGACAGGTCTTTCATAGGAGTGTTTAAATTCACGTTATGTTACTAATAATTATTATTATCTGTAGACCTTAAAAAGAAACGCTTAACGTGTTTCTAAGAGCAAAAAAAATGTCTTCGGTAGTTTTCTAATTTTTTCAATCCTAATAAATTAAGCCGTTTAAGCTACAGGCGCTGACTTAAAGAAATATATAAAACGATACATACATTTGCAAAAACAAACAATCGTTCTATAACTGTTAGGTAGAAAGTTTAAAAACATGATCATGTTCCATTTTTGACCTTAAAAAACGAATAAGTATTACTCATTTAAAATTCCACAAGTTAGAGAAGACAATACGAAAGCTATGAATAGATAAAACGTTGCATACTTTGTGTATGGACTTCCGTTCGTGGCCGAAAGTGGCTGGGTTGTTTCTTTTAATCTTACCGCTGAGCTTGAATGAAGCTAATGATGTGGCGCTGCGCAAGCGCAGATACGTCTAACGGTTGCCCTCATTCATCAGAACTGTCAGCGACATCTATTGACAGCTGACAAAAACGTCACGCCCGGTTAGCTTTCTTATTAACGTGATTGTTTTCTACGAGAAACATTTTAACTAAACTCTTTAAACTACTATGAAAACTATGAAAAATTACTATTCCGGTTATTTATTAAAACTCAATCATATATTAAATTAGATTCCGTACCCAAAGGCTAAAATCGGAAACCTATTACTAAGACCCCACTGTCCGTCTGTATATAGAAACTTGAAATTTTCACAGACAATGCATTTCTGTTGGCGCTATAATAACAAATACTAAAAACAGAATTAAATAAATAAACAAAGGGTGTTTTACAAAAAACGTGATTTTTTGATATTTTTATGGAGAATGGTAAGGAACCCTTCGCGCGCGAGTCCAACTTGCACTTGGCCAGGTTTTTTGTAGTTTAAAACTTACATTATTTCTTGGGAATTTGGATTTTTAATGTTTCAAGTCAAATCACAAAACTTGATACAATTTCATCCAAACAAATTGTATATTCGCTGTGTTTTTAATTATTAAATATATGTATTTATATGTATGTATATAAGTTCACTTATAAATTAAAAATCGGTTTCTTTAACATCGGCGTCAGATTAACTATTAAGAACCAAAAGATATAAAAATCAATTGCCTTCGTTGCATCGGGGTGGGCAATGGATGGTCTTTTTAACTCTAAGCTTAAGTTAAACGAAAAATGATTATAAAAAATTAAATCACAGAATGAATAGATGTACAGTACCAAATAAAAATACAACTGTTGCTACCGGCCATCGCTTTGTGCCACGTGCTTGAAGGTTCCTCCAAACCTCTGGGGCATTGTATTCGAAGACATAAAAGCGTGTGAATTCAAAACGTATGAATAGTTGGTAGCCACATTATTCCTAAACGCATTAACCATATTTAGTTGGACTATTGTTTTTTAAATACTCATATTGTGTGGTTGAGGAAATTTACTAGATATAAAACTATTGATAAAAATACTATTAAGATTATTATTACGGTAAATTAAGATGCCCTAGATTAGCCAGACTACTCAGTGTTTTATTATCGCCTCTGTAGTCGAGTGGCGGTGTCCGATTTTGACGCATGATGTCCCGGGTTCGATTCACTGTTGATTTATTGCGTGATTTTTTTAAGTTTATCTGAATAGTAACTTGAAACACGACATGTCATATTGCAAATGTGTGTGTATGTAAGTAAACAAAAAAAAATTAAATTATCAAGTACAACTCGAAAACGTCTTTTTAATATCGATAAAATGTACGTATGTCTATATCCTAAAACATGATCTATCTTACAATAGAATGATTATCCATTCATATTTCCGTAACAAAATACAAAAAAAAATCCAATGTATTAACGCATTATTATATAGGTGCGTTTATATAGGCCACGAATACTTACTAGGTGGTAGTCTTACAACGACACGCCCGGATTGTTACCACCGCCTTACCTATTCTTTCCACAATAGCGTCAGTGCTCGCCATTGTCGTGTTCTGGTTTGAAGGATAAGGTAGCTGGTAAACTTAATCACGCAAGAGGCTTACCATCTCAGCCTCAGGTTGGCAATGCACTATTCCCATTTTGGTGTCTATAGGCGACGTGTATTTCTTACCATCAGGAGATCCGTCCTCCGTCCGTTGCCTTCCAATATCAAAAAAAATACAAATATGTCATACCATCAGAAACTCATAATTTTTGTTAGCTTTCAAACGCTATAAAAGTTCTACCTAAAAATATCCCCACGATAACAAAGTTTAATGATACTTATTAACAACAAAATATCAACGTAAACCTTTTGACATTTGTAATTGTAACCTTATCTTATAAAACTGGCAATCGCTACCCCGAAGTGGCGGCTTAGTGAACTTAAAATACTAAGAAAAAGAACGAGCAATGAAATTAAAAATATGTCTTAAGGGCAATTAGCTTTAACTTTTACAGTAAGTGCCCTATCTACTTGCCGCGGCGCCCTCGCGATTTTCAATTGTGGGGAAAACGGCCAGATTTTCGGTCAGAGTGAATTTTATGAACTCCACCAAGAGTTCTAAAGAGTTTGCTTTCCCCAAAAGCAGTAAGTTAGTTATGACGAATTAAATTACTATGAACCAAGTTTTTCAAAAGTTAAATAAGAATCTAGATACGCCTTGAGTTTTTGTCGTCCATGAAAATTTTAAGTTAGCTATCTAATCTTAATTATTTCAAAGAAGGCATTCAGATAAACAAATAAACGTTTTATGTATATTCTATATGTGTAGAAAAGTGTGAAGAAAATGTTGTTTGTATTTATAAAAACAATAATAAAATCAATAATATCGCTTCTATGCCCGAACGTAGAGGTTCACGAGATGGCAACATATTTTATGTGTTTTTTTTAATTCATCTGAAAAACATAACGTTTCCTGGGATTAGAACGGGGACGCCATTGTGGCGACGGACTTGTTACGGGACCTAATACCGTCTACAAATCGTGGGTTAAAATGATTTCATAAGAATAAAAGTGTGGCCATGTTGTAGTATATATATATTTTATATAATCTTTCCTATTAACTTTAAAGTAAAATAAAATAAAAAAAACTGTATGTGTTAGCTCCACTGGCTCCATTTCTAAAAGGAGATTTGAGGCATACTTAAAGTTAGTTATATTCCTTAAATAAAAAAATACAAAAAAGAAAGTTTTCAGTTTTCTTCAGTTACTATCAGGTTAAAGGTAGTTAATTATACTAAATTAATAACTAATAAATGTACAAGTGATAACCAATAAATGGTGTCTATAGGCTACGATATTTTGTAACCATGATAATCATGTGCTTGTTGCCATCGCCCAAAAACAAATAAAAAAAATGTCAACGAAAAAATCTTTAAATTTGTACATACAAATGGAAATTAGGAAAAAAATATTTAACGATACTCAGGACCACATTGACGGAGTGTTCAACAATAAATTTCCATTTATAAAGCCACAAACAGGCGTAGGGTAGCGGTGGGGGCAACTTCCGACGCTTTTTTCCTTCATTTCCTTGGGCCGCGTGGCGAGGGGGCCCCGCCGAATTAAAACGTTCTACGGTTATACAGATAATTACATAGAAAACAAATTCAACTGCTTTGTTTTAGAAAACTTTGTAAACAAACGCAGTTATACATTACAAAATTACGACCTCCATATTATTTTTTAACAGACTTCAAAGGAAGAAAAGGAAGAGGATCTTAATTTGTTTTTTTTGTGTATGTTTATTGCGTGAATTCTTTATAGATTTTAATGATCATTGTTTCGTTAAATAGTTCATATTTTAGAAATTTATTATTAATTATTGTGTATACTTGAGACCTAAAGTAAGTTTAGAAGCTACCGTAGCTTTTCCAACGTTCTAAAAATCGTTTCCTATCTGACAGTATAGGAGTCACTTGTGCTACGAAATAAAAATAGCCCATAAGTTTCTCTAGGTCATATAATACCTATATGCAAAAAATAAGTTGTGAATAAACAAAATAACACGTTTAATTTTCGTTGTCTTTTGTCTACTTAAATATCTATGAACGATAAAAGTAAGCCTCACGATAATAAACAAGAAGACGTCGTACAAAATATTGGCGGGATAATAATTAAAAGAAGCGATAATGTCCCCAACGCGGTGAAAAACGACCTCGCCATCCTTTTTATTTGATAAATAAAATTTATATTCCAAACGCAATACTCGACTCAGATCTTTTAAATTTCACTTCCGGTGACAATTTTGTTTTCTTTTTAATGAATAAAAATGTTAATTGTTTTTATTGATGTGTTTGATAATATCTGAATTAGTAATATAAACTATATTTTTAAACATGTGAACTATATTTAATGGAATAATTTATCACTTGTTTCATTATATTATATATATTTATATTTTTTATAAACCGGGTAACTTCGCACTGCCCGACTGAACCAATAACATGTTATATGAGAAAACTAAATTTTCTAGTTTTTCTACCATAAAAACTTTCTTCAGAAAGTAACTAAAGAATGTGCAAAATTGTTCCATTCGTCCACGCGTAATGCGGTGACAAAGGGAAATAAATATTATAAACATCTATAAATATACGACGAAGTCGTGTTAGTAACACCAAATATATATCAAGAACAGATGGACCGATTATTATGATTTTTGCATTTTCGGGTTTGTCTTTGTCCGGAATAGTATTTAAAAAAATAATAAAACTCATATGTCATGTATAAAATATACATGACGTATATTTTGTATAATTTTGTTTAGCTAAATTGCACAATTGAAAGAAATTAGTGTACGGTGTATTTTCTCAATGCATGTATAATTTGACTCCATAAGCTTTGGTAATTTAGGTTAATTTAGATTAGGATGCCACTTTTTTATCTTTCTAAGAAACTGACATGTATTTTTATGACAACTTATGACTATTTTGCACTTGATGCAAATTAATAATTATATTTTACATATAGTTAAGCTAAGTATACCTACCTACACTACGACAGCAGAGGCAGCTTGGCCAATAGTCTTAGCTTGTCCGATGATGAATAAATGAAGGAAAAAAGTTATAATATATTAAGCAAAAAACTTAGTTATACCATTTATAAGTCAATGGCCATTTTTATATTTTTTATAAGGATTTATCTTTATCCAGAATGGAATAACAACCAGTGTTATGCTTAAATCTTTAAAACTACTCAACGGATAATAATTTTTTTAAATATATAGAGTGATTCAAGTGGATTTTTACAGTAAGTGCGTATTTTACCCGTGCGGTGTCGGGACGAGTCACTAGTTTAAAATAAAGAACTCTAATATAGTACGAACCCCTACTTTCGACCTTTAATATCAACTACTTGGAATATGCAAAACGTTTAAGACTGGCGGTATTTAATTACCCTTGAAAGGGGCGACAAAAAATAGACGGTAGGATATAAATAACGGTGCACTTTTCATAATCGCAATTGTCGCCGGGAGAATATTTAGTGCGCAGTAAAACCGTCCCAATGGTTATCCCGAGGGAGGCGAGGAAGGTTAATAGTTGCGGGAACAGGGACATTGATTGGATATTTATGAGATAGGTGTACATATTCAAATTGAAAAAAATATTCAATAATAAGAAAATAAACAATCTAGAAACATGCCCGGAATTATCGTGCTAGGAATATAGCAATTCGTCCGCGTGGAATAGTTTATTTGGGCATCATTTATTTTTGCAAACAACCTCCTCAGCTTTATAAATTATATTTT
>DVZL01005816.1:0-11793 GCA_018236625.1 Lasaia peninsularis
GATATATCAGCCGGAGAGGATATCTGCGTCTCGGTTAGGAAGAGCAAGGCCGGCTTCGCCGTCTCAAGATGGTAGTGGACGGCATTCAAGTTGTTGATGTTGCAAAAATCCACAACGAGCATGGAAAGGGGCATCGAAACTTGTATGTCTATATATATATATATATAAAGAGAGAGAGAGAGAGAGAGAGAGAGAGAGAGAGAGAGACATACAAGTTTTCGATAGGGCACATACAGCTTCTCACTATTCCTGAAATGAGAAATCCCCAACATCTAAGTATTTGTTTTTGTTTTTATTACAAATACACATACAGCTAAGATGTATAAACAAAGTAAAGGTAAAATTTTGAGTGACTTAAAAAGTGATTTACATGAGTGTAACTGGTTAACACTGCATATTGCTCGTATACACTTCTTTTGAACCCTAAAGATTCTAATTAATTCTACAGAATTTCCCCAAATAGGAATTCCATTCTCTTACCATCGGGAGACCCGTGTGCTTGTTCGTTGTCTCATGCCATGTCAAAATGTCTACCAGCTGCGGTACCTTCCGGACTGGAACATAATATTGTCATTATGGCGGCAGGAAAAGCTAAGGCGGTGGAACCCTACCCGGGCGAGTTGCTACACACCACTCTGCCACCAGTATCAGTATCATTAGCAGTATTAAGTGCCAAATATCACAATTACTACATAATTGCCTAACTTCCTCCACGTTTATAACTCTCTTCCTACAAACACAGCGTGTCGACGCATGTATAAATTTCAATAATTACTTACAGTATTTGATAGGATGGACAACAATAATAGGTATTTGACATTTACTACAGAAATAAACATTTATTGAAAATAATTTGTATTTCATAATTATGTATTAATCGAGTTTAATTGTTTTTAAGATGTATTCTGTATTTGGGGCGAATACAAATCCAACCGAGACACAAATAAGAAATTTCTCGACCATATGTTGAGTGAAAAGGGATAATACCTAAGTACTGGAAAGATCTAGAAGGAATTGTCGATAAAAGCACCCCGCGAGCGCTCCCGCCGCTCACTTGCGCAGCCGATCTGGTGAGGACTACTGTCTGAATAACACTATCTTCAGTACAGTATCAGTACCAGTCAGTTCAGTACCTAGTGTCTCGTATAACCGGAATTATTCGGTAAATTATTCGGTAAAGTTCTTTTCAATTTAAATAAACCTTTATAAAGTGCTTAATAAGTTTTCTCCTAGCCGCGATGTTATAACTGTTAAATTCACGTACGAGTGTATATGTAACGACCAATCACCAAGCTTGTCTACGTGTTGCATTGTTGAACAAAGGAATTCGCCATTTAGCTGGATGCTTATACAAATGAGGTTTTCCTTATTATTGCGATTCGTTTGTGTTTTAGATTGAAATCAATAGCAATGAAGAACGGAAATTACCATGCGCTTAGCTTAATTACTTATGTAACTATGCCTTCTCAGTATTGTTAACTTCATTTTCTGCATCCTTCTTATTTATAAAAGCAGGGCAGGCTATTACAACAAAGACACTTATCACAGCCACGCTGGCTGGCATGTGCAATATGTGCTTGCCCTATTGCCTATTGTATCTACATTTATTTTAAGCTGTAAACTTTTGTTGCTGCCATTTCACTGCTTGAGGTTGAGATGGCCCTGGATTTATCGGTGGAACCTAACCTTAAGGTTGCGTCGGCTCAGGAATGAAACCTGTAATCCTCCCCCTTGTGTCGACGTGGCCCAAGTTCTGTCGAACGAATGTCGACAGAACCTTATGAATTCATTTCGAATTCCAGGGTCCTTTGTCCGGGCTAATTTTATCAGTACCAACTAAACCTTTTCGCCCTCGGGGAGAAAACTTCATCACCCTGATCACGAGAGGAGGCCGCACGAGTCCCGGAGGGTACGCCGGTTGTCCTGCCGTTGCTGCCTAGGTGTGGACCGCATTAGCGATCCAGCCGTCGATCGGCGCACGTGCCAGGATAGTACCATCTTCTTTTATTAATAACCGACACAGGCCCCAACCTTGTGACTCCGCCGCTTTGTAGGGAGAACGTGTTAATTTATCTCCCCTCGTAACTTAACTACATTTTAAGAAGAATTGTAACCCTGAGAATTGTAATCCTATATATATTTGAATTTTGTCAAAAAGGAAGGTTAATATATATATTTGAGAACGTTTAACTAAATTTTTCTTACTCTCTCGTTTTTAAATTTATGTTATCGTACTCTAGGCGTGGTCTCTTGCCGAGATAAAGCCCAGAGACCGTCACAATGCATAATATCAATCGTGGCGTCCGCTGTATGGCATGTAGCGCGGTCCTGCTAAAACCACATGTCGTTTGGGTCCATTTGATTCAATTTGGGATACAAGAAATTGGTTATCATCTTTCGGTAGCGCTCGTCGTTGACGGTGACCACCTCACCAACGTCGTTTTCATACAAGTACGGACCAATGACGCCTCCGGCCCAAAATCCACACCAAACAGTAACTTTTTGAGGATGCATTATCTCCTGGTGAACCTCGCGTAGGTTGGTGTTTTCCCATGTACGGCAATTTTGCTGGTTAACACAGCTATTTATCCAAAAATGTGCCTCGTTGCTAAAGATGATTTTTCGCCCAAAATTGGTCGTATTTATTATTTCATTTTGATAGAATATAAAAATCGTTTGATAGACGAACATACGTTAAACGTCTGACTACCTACTGAACTACTGGTGGTAGAGTGTTGTGTAACGATTTGCCCGTGTGGGGTTTTACGATCTTACCTATTCCTGTCGCCGTAATATCAGGTACGAAGGGTAAGTTATCCATTAGGCAACTCTACTTAAATATTTACTCTAAAAGAACCAGTACCTATTCCAAATATTCTGCAGTTTCTCTATGTGGCAAGGCATCTAAGATAATAATTATTCATTATAAAATTAGGTTTCGGTTTTTTTCCTAAAAAAACAAAATTTATCGATGAAAAAATAAAGGGATTTATAATAATATAAAAAATAATTTTGGTAAAGACTTAAAAATAGAATTACAAATATTGATATAAATGTAGGAATGAGACTCAAACTCGTCAAGACTTAAAAATAACGGTAGTCTTATAATGATGGTAGGTACAGTAAAGTAAACTTTCTTCTTCGTTCAGTTTTTTTATTAATTAGTATTTTATATGCTCTAATGATCATTAACCGCCTCGTTGGCCGAGTGGCTAGCGTACACGCCTAACCACATAGACTACTCGCGAGGCTTGGGTTCATTTCCTGACGGCGACAGGCATTTGTGTGATGAACATAGATGTTTGTATTTCCGGGTCTGGGTGTTTATTAAATTTGTTCTTGTGTCTATTTAAGTATTTCTATGTATTAGTATCGTTGTATAACACCCATAACACAAGCATTTAATTTGCTTACTTTGGGGTTAGGTCAATTTGTGTAATTTGTCTAGTAATATTTATTTATTTATTTATTTATTATTGACCGGAAGGGAAAGAAAAAAGTACAGACTCCTTACTAATGCATTTTCGTCTATATCTATTTTAGTCCACGATCCGCAACTGAACTCTAGTAGAACTTGGGTAATTAGTGATGGCGGTAAGCTATACATGTACCTAAAGGCTTTTTTGTATTGAACAATTATTTTACCTTTTATGAAATTGTACGCCTAATTCTAACTACACACCAAAGTAAAAGTCAACTTGTATAGCAGTTTTAATATAGTAAAGTCATAAATAAAAATATATAGCTGATCATGTTTTGTTTTTATTTCAAACAAACACAATATGTTTAGACAAAACATAAATATTAAAAATCTTACACGTGAGATTTAAATAACCTCATTTCACATTTGGGGAAAGAGGTGTTTAAGGGTAATCAGTAAAATTAGTCTCAAATGTAATGAACGCGCCTTAACTTCTGAGCATTCCTTTCTTAGAAAGTTTTAACGTAGGTATCTTATTTCAAATATTATTATTTTCCAATCCATAAACTAGTATAAACCCGCTATAGGCTTATAGCTAATCTTTCATTTAATGAAATTGTGACTTTGTTAAGCCTTTACTAAAACTTGAAAAAATAATTAACCAATTCGCGAGCGTAATATAATATATCGTATCTGCTTGTCACCTATCACATGTTCTAGTATATCTACCGGACTTACGTGGATGTACTGGCACACCTCTGCCTACCCCTTCAGGGATAATAAGTTACTTTTTATAACGGACAATGTTTCGCCGTTACAAATTCGAAAGTAGATGTAGGTATAGATTGCAGAGAAAAGGATAATCCTTGATGCTAAGCTGACAATCTCAGTGGACATTGAAATGAAACGCATATCTTAGGACACTACCTACAAAGCTTCTCGCACAACTAAATGATTCGACAGCGTGTGGTGGTATGAATTAACCTACCACCATTAATGTCAGTGTTGTAATCCGAAGGGAAATAAGACCAGCGATAAGTAACTACGTAAGTAAGAATTTAAAACATTCAAGTCTCATATTTCACTGTTAACATCTTTTATTAAAAAATTATATTCAGTTAAATAGTACCTATATTAAGTTACCTATTTATTATTATATTATTTTTGAAAATAGGTAGTACCTACTACTACCTAGTTTCAAAAATAATGAAGTAGCTATTCACACCGACATTGACAAATGACAATTGAGTAATGACAGCGGCGATTTGATTTTGACATTTTATGCCACACCGTGAACTTCACGGCGTGAAGCAAATGTTTATATGAACAATTTATAAATAAATAATAATGTTAATTTAAAAATAAGCTTCAGCCTTCTAGCTAGGATACTTAAATGCAACATTACAATTTTATATTTAAAATTATTATTTCCACTGTAACGTAAGTATCATTAATCAAATTCTGATTTTAAATTCGTCATAGTATCCACGACAGAAATTACAAATATAACTTACATTTTTAGGTAAACCTTTATAGAATATGAGATCAAATTACTAATAATCATAAAAAAATGGATGTAGATTTACTTCGACCAGGAACGGTGCCTATATCTCCAGATACCGTATTATGGTTTGAATTTTTGTTAGATCCAAACCTATTGAAGAGGCATTTGAATAAACCAAACCCTGGTAAGTAATTAATATATTTCTATGTAGGTTTATAAAGTCTATATTCTTCCTATTTTAACGACAGGATTATTGTGTGGTTGAATCTTTTACATTGTAGAATTTTGTGTCGTAAAGGATGTGGAGGCACTTGCCTAAGACGTTTACAAGCAGTCCAAACTAAATTCATGCATATTACCATCGTTTGCCAGTGGTACATACACAATCAAGATTGGCTTCGTAATCTTGATTTGCCCACCATAGTGCAGTATTTTAAAGACCTATGTAAACACTAGTTGGAAAAAACAACTGACTACCTGACCCTGGTGTTAAATCCTGGCACTTAATACTATGAAGTGAACAACAATACTCTCCCCTCTTAAAATCAGAAAGCCAAATCAAGGTTTAGTCTCTTGGGAGATAACTAAATAAAGATTTCTCGTGCTGAGTAAGCTGCTTGTCCACAAAGCTCAATGAGTCATTAAAAAAATTGTTAAGGCATAGTAAACATATGTATATACATATGATAAAATATTTTAAGCATAGCTTCTGAGGACCAGATAAGGAAATTAGAAAGCCCTCGAACTATAAAGGAGGAGAAGCACTTATTCTAATTAAAATCTTAAAAGTTTATTTAAAATGGGAGCAACAAAATAATAAACCAATTTTTAGTTTTTATATAGACTTTTGCTATATGGAAGCCTCCAAACTCTATAGTTTAAAGACATACCCAACAATATTTCTTACCATCAAGAAAGCCATATAATTGTTCACTGCCTCATCACATAAAAATTCTACATAGGCTATAAGTGTTGTTAACTTAAGTTTAAGCCCTGATGATGCTGCAAAACGTGAAACCGGTCTGCTATTTAAAAAATAATTTTTAATTATAACATATTAAAAAGTACATGCGTTTCTCGTTTTAAATATGAATATGTGGAAGTTTCACCAAGCACCAACAATGAATAATATAGGTAATCCATGTTGTTTGTTAGTCTTTCTAAAACCTGAATACAGCGTGACCAGAATGGCTAATTTTAGAATTTAATTATTTGTGGAAAACCAGTTAAGGTTTAAAAGGTGAGTAAATAGGGATAGGCAAGAGAAAATATAAAAGAGACTGATTTTGTTTTTCAGAACCATCTCCATGTGAGTTAATTGAGGAATTTTTGACTGTTGACTCAAAAAATGCAAACTCAAAACCAACAAGTGAAAGAGTGGTGGACGTTGATTGCCCTTCAAGTCCCCCAAGTGTCACTCCTACACCTCTTCAGTTTACAAGAAAACAGCTTGCATTAAAAATTTTAGCATTAAAAGTTGCGGCTACACTTCGTTGGAATTTAGGTTGAGTATAGCAATGATAAATAAATAAATAATTCGGGACAAATTACACAAATTTATCTAGACCCAAAATAAGCAGATTAAACTATGGTGTTATGGCAATGATGGCAACACCAATCTTCAAGAAAATCCCAACTCCAACACACAAACACCACACTTCACCTCTCAGTTATCTCTCACCTCAGTTACAAAACCCTCTTTTTTTCATCTGTAAAGAGAATGCAGCACCAGATTGAGGTTCAGTCTCCAAGGAGACAGCCCTTAGTGTTGACGTTGTAGATAATCCCACCCATTAATATTAAATAATAATTTTCCGGTCCGAGCGATCACATAGTTCAGTCAAGTTGTAAAATAGCATACGTTTTAGCAACTAATTAGTCATTTATAAAAAAAAATACTACACCATCAATGCAATTTCAAAAACATTTTTATGTATTAATCAAAGTTTTTTTTTATAGATATATTTGAAACAAAATTACCACCACAAACACAACAAAACTTAATGCAAGATTTAGTATACATGGCCACAGATACTGCATTTGCTGTGCCACCTATGGTAAGTTGCTTTAAAACATCGAGATGGCAATATTGTTCTATTCTAAAGCAAGAGTAAAAAATATACATATTATTATATAGTATCTATTTACTAATTTCTAGTTTCTAGTTCTAAAAATAGGTGTAGAAAACTAGGTTAACATTCCATAAATAAATAGCTCACATCTGCCACAAAGTTGGTGTCAATAGTCTCCAAATCTGGCATATTTGTATAATGAAGAAGGCTTACTCCACAAGCTTACTAAAAAAGTGTCAAAATGCATGTTGACTTGTTTAAATCAATATTTCAACCAAATTGCATTGGTTAAGGTCATGACCACACTAGGCTTGAGTAGTTTTTATCTACTCTCACACCATATTGCCTAACTACTGGATTCCGTGCTAAAGACAATTTATAACCATTTTCTGTATTAGTAAATGTGTTACCTATTTAAAAAAATAGCATATTGAGTTTAATATAAAAGTAGTTCCAAATATTTAAATAATACAAAACAGCAAAAGTTAAGCTCATAAAACACCTGATAGTTGTTTTAGTAATAACTTAATATTACTTAAATTAATATAGAGCACAAACATTATTTAATACCCAAAAAAATTGAATACTTCTCTGTGTCAAACTTTAGATAAATATTAATTTCTTGAAGCCATATGTAAAAAAATATATTTTTTGTTTTTATAAACCTTTATTAATTCCTTTAATAACATTTTGATAACTTTTTGAAAAAACATTTATATATTTTACTTTTTTCTATTTTATTTTAATTAATGAATACATACAATTTCTTTTTCAGGATATATCACTAGACTTACTACACAAACCACAGGTGCAATTTGCACTTACATTATACCACAGATGGATTTTAAGATTTCCCGTGAAAGCTGCACTTTATTCTAAAACTACTAAAATGTCTTTTGTTCACATGTAAGTTAAATTTTAGTAACTATGGTTTATAATAAAATATAATTAATATTGAAGATCATTGAAATGCTAATATTGCCTTTATGAATATTTACTTACATACTTTGATGCATGAGGTCCCGGGTATTCTTATTAACTTTTTAGTTTATCTGGAAAACATAATGTTAATTGAGATTGAAATTTTGTCTAATATGGCAATAGACTTGCCACCTGTCACACCTTGGGACCTAATATCATTGATTAAGTGTGGATGCATAAGTCGATATCTCTGCCTAGATCCCTAAATTCAAAAAGTGGCTATGTGACGACAACAACAATAGTTGCACATATTGCAGTGCGATGTTTTTATATAGAGAAATATATTTTTTCTATTTAAAAAAAATTTTTGTTCTAACATCAATAGCTTCCACATTTCTTTCCAAATTTTTAAACCATTTTTTTTACCTTAAAATAATGTAGTTCTAATAAGAATTCTTCATTATTTTAGCCATGAATATAGACTATGTTACTCAGGGATTATGTAATTTACCAGCCCAAATTATTCCTTATTACATGAACTAGCAGGTGAAAGCCCCATTAAGATCTGTCAAGCCATTCTACAGACTAGCCAGAACAAAAAGACACATAAAAAATGTTATTCTGCTATGTGTAAAAGTGTTTGTTTAAATATTATATCTTATATCTTAACAAACACAAAATAAACAAACAAAATATCAAACAAACACTCCAATTTTATTTTTTTGTGTAAATAAATTTATATTACTATATCAACAAATATTATACTAAACACATACAGCCCTATGTTCAACAAAAGGTGGCTAAGAGCAAAGTTGATGTGAATCTTATTTTTTTACAGGCCAGGAATGCAAACAGATACAGGTTACAACCCCTTAAACCAAAACTTTGAGAAAATATTAAGAATGTGCGAAGCAAACAGGATGCAAAGCATAAGATACTTAGACAGTATAATAGCATATTACGAAAATGGAGCAGGACGGAGAGATTCTAAAAATATAAAAGTACCAATCTTAGAAGCCTTTGTCCACCTTACGGAAGATTCTGATGATATGGATCATGATTGGGAGGCTGGTGATGTCTATATCAGCCATTATGAGCTAGCCATGCAGATACATTTCGATCTATGTTATAATTACTTCTTTTATGGACAGCATGATATGGCTAAACAACATATTCTAGGATGTCGAGAGAATTATAATTTTCTGGAAAATCAAACCAAGTCCTACGGATATGGTTTAGAAAGAACACCACAAGGCATACCTTGGGGAGAGTTTTATTATGCGAGTATGACGAAAGATGATATCTTTGGATATATAAGAGCATTGAATTTAGGTTATGAGGTTTTGAATGAAGAGCCCTCGCTTTTGCAAAAACTTCAAGAGTCTATAGCTAATCATTATGCAGGTATTGTTGCAATTTTACAAGCGGATAACCTTGCAAGAGAAATACCAATGGTGCACAGAGAAGTTGTGGAACTTGACATACAAGGCTCTGCTTCAAGTGGTGCTTTTACAGTTGCAAGAGATTTACTGAATAGAGTTTCAGCATTAAATGCAGTACGATATGCCCTAGAAGGAGGCATCCCATCAACACACCCAGACTTTCTAAACAGAGTGAAAACTTTCGGGGCCAAATTTTTCGATCTTCTATTTTGGGCGTTTGCACCAGTTCTAATGTCGGATTTATCGGAGGAAGATTGGCATAACTTGAGAGTATTCTTTCTACATTTAGGAACTTCACAGTGTAGGATTCCAATTGACAGAATAGATGAGTATCTTAAGCAGTTTGTAGGAGATGCAGCCAAAACTATTAGGCGCAAATTGATAAGCGACTCTCATTTGCGGGTAATACTTGATGAAACAGCAAGTAATGATGATGAAAACATGTCCCTCCCTCGAGAATTACTGACGGATGATTGGGAAACGCCAGACTTTGAATTCAAAACTGTGCCAGAACTTGAGATGGGTAGGCTCAAGAAACGCCTCATAGAAGCGTCAACAGCTGATGACGTACGAATGTGTTTGGTGAAGTTGGCTATGATGGCACCCTCATCGCCGCTTTGGAAGTTGAGTCCCTCATGGAAACCCCCCGGGGGGTTAGGGAATGCTTTGATTTCATTGCCTCGAGGGTTTTTGCAGGATTTTGGATATGTCGTATCAGGTGCGGCAAGAGCACGTGCTGAAGCAGGTCTTGCGCGTACGGCATTATCATTATTATCAGTATTGGAAGGTGAAGCTCGTAGTCAGCTAGGTGGCGGTTCAGATCAAAATCTCTATCGTCTGTGCCGTTTATTATCGTGGGAAGTGCTTTTGCTCCAAGTGAATGTTATGCTAAGCGAGTGGCCTCATCACCGTATCAACCTGACGGCACTGGCAAATAAGTGCAAGGCTTGTATTGCGGTTGCTAATTCTGGAGAAAATATTGTTCCACGGCCTCAAGTAAGTGACTTGTATTCTATGTGTTTTAGTTATTATATACTAGGTGTTCCGGAATTTTGTTCCACCCGGCATATGACATTTAATTTTTAATGCTTATTCCATCTCGGACAGAGATAGATCTAAAAACACAAAAATCATCAAAATTGGTACAACCGTTCTTGGTTTAATAGTGTCATATGACTGTTTCATACAGATGCCTTAGTCTGATCTAGGCTGATCGTTTAATTGGACTGGTTGAGATTTTCCTAATCATCAGTTTATGCCAGCATATACAATACATAAATAAATATCGTCAAACCGATATCTAGGGGTAAAGGGTAGACAGAGGTACTTGTTCACGATTAGCCAATGAAATTTGGTCCCATAATATGACAGATGGCAAGTGGGTCGCCATATTCCAATACAAATCCAATACTAATTGTTCTAAAAACGAGCTACTTTGCCGCTTTTGAACTGTGTTAAATAGAAACGAGCCGCTCAGCTACGTTTTACTGCCTTTTAATTACTTATTTTACTGCCCTAGGGAGGTTTTTTTTAATCTCTTCTTTAAATAGGTGATAGAAGCATGCTGGACATGTCTGGTGAACGCATGTGAGTGGGAGGGAGTGGGCGTGGCTAACGGGCCGGGTGAAATCGCAGCTGCACTTTGCGCTGCTTGTTTTGAACTACAGCGGGGTAAAGGAAACAGGAAATTTCCAAGGCCACTGTGGGATTATGGTAAGTCTCTCTTACTCCTTTTGAAGAATCATGAACCTACATATTAGAAGTTATCTGATATTAATAAAAAAAATCGGTCAAGTGAGACTAGCTCGGTCGGAGAGTCCCTTATTTGTGAAAACGACAAAAGAATGTTTAATTATTTTATTTTGTTTCTAACATTTATTGTTATATCTAGAAATAGGGTCTCGTTTTTACCCTTTGGCCCCGGAACCCTAAAAATCATTAAGTAGCAATAAAAATTTCTTAAAATAAACCAAGAACCAACTTTTAGTAGCAGTTACGGATGCGCTGTTAAAGTTATTTTCTTTACCTTCAAGTAATTGAGTGATCAAATAAATGGTAGCCTAATTTCTCTTTCGTGTTATAAACAAAATTTGATTATAGCTACTACACCCATAAAATCTATAAATATCTTCACGCCAGTTTCCTTGCGGGGTAAGCAGCGAGTATCTAGTGTCACCTACATACTTGCCTCGAACTGTAAAAAAACCCAAAAAAGGTTTGTGTTTGATTTGATGTTCAATATCCGTCCTAATATTATAAATGCGAAAGTAACTCTGTCTGTCTGTCTGTCTGTTACGCTTTCACGCCCAAACCACTGAACCAATTTCGATGAAATTTAGTACAGAGATAGAGTTGACCTTGAGGAAGGACATAGGCTACTTTTTAACCGACTACGTTTAAAGTGGGTATGTTTTTATGCAATAAGTATTATAA
>DVZL01005817.1:0-11793 GCA_018236625.1 Lasaia peninsularis
AAAACTAGAAAATAATTCTAAGTTATGAAGAGATCATGTTACAGGGGGAGAAAACCAAACTTAAGTTTTTAACAAAATAATTTAATTCGTAAATAGCGTGGGGTGCATTATACTGTGGTCCATAACTAACCTCTAATATTATATAGTTGCTTGTAGAATGATTAAGATATTTTAAATAACAAGCGTCATATTCGGATACCGTCTACGCTGAACCACTTACGCAATTATTTGTTTTAAGTATAAAATATTCATCGTGGTTTAAATTTCCAACCAGCTCACTACGACGTACAGCTCGCTTGGACAGTCGTGTTCATCAAAGATCACTGTCATTAATCTAATAACAAATATATATGTTATGAAAATCAGTTCTTTTCATTGTCGTGTTCCAGTTTAGATTAACCAAATACCCGGTACACTTATGCAAGAATCTAGATTGTTTCCACTGATATACAATGTACAAAAACTTTAGTGTATATAGACGAAGAAACTCGTAGGCTTTCTTCATACTAATAAAAGCTTTTGATGACTTTATCCATCAACCAGTTTAACTAAAAATATCGTCACGCACATATCTTAGAAAAGGTAAGCAGAGGTACACATGCAGAGATAGTTAGTTTACCTTGTTGGCTATTTCAACAGTAGTGTCCACAAGTTGTCTATAATTACGTCGGTCAAGCGCCATCCGATGGTTCCAGAAGTGTTTGAAGAAATGTGGGAGGATCTCGTCCATTATGTACTGGGCTTCCACACCGTCTGTGCCGCAACATTGTTTCACCACCTGTAATAACAAATATAATCTGTAAAATCATCATAAAAATCACGTTTGTTGTATGGGAGTTCTCTCAAAATATTTAATTTATTCTGTTTTTAGTATTTTTCGTTATAGTGGCAACAGAAATATATCAGCTTTGAAAAAATCACATATCATCCTAGTGACGGACAGACAGACTGACGGACAGTGGAGTCTTAGTTATGGTTCCGTTCTTACCTTCTTGGTACAGAACCCAAAAAAAGAATGTGTTTAATGTCTGGAGTTGAATGTTCTATTGGTATTTCACTAAACGTATAATATGCATATACGAATTATACGATACATATGCCAAAATAACATTAATTACATTTACTGTTAATTTTTGGAATGGCTGGACCGATTTTGAGGGAATTTCATTGGCAAATAGTTTAATAAGGAGTAATTTAGGCTACTTTTATTTTAGAATTATTGAAATTGAAACGCGGACCAGTAATCTATAAAATAAGGAGTAGATGAAATAATTATTTCGATAAGTAGTTCTCGAGTCATTAAATTTTTTTAGTCAAGCCAGAAATATTAATTATGGGATATTTTTAAAGTTTCAAACACTATGTTTATATATTATCCGAGTTGACACATTGCGGTTCATGTTAAGCTTTTCCACCCAGTGTTAGTTGCCGTACCCCTCCGAATCAGGTAAACCGATTTTAATGTCACTTTTTATGTACACATGATGTTGATTTTGATGACATTTTTTGTGGCATTAAAAATACAAATGCAAAATTATAATCCCTATAATATCCGGAAATATTTTTATAGCAAAACAATATTTACTGGGTCCAGCTAGATTTTAGAATGTATTATATACGTTCGTGCGGCTTACCTTGAGTACGATCTTCTTCATCTCCTCGTCGGGCGACTGGAACTCTCTGATGAGGATGAGCATGACCTCGCGCGTGTAGTAGTTGGCGTACTCGGCGTCCATGAGCGGTATGAGGTATCCGATGGCCTTGAGGAAGGCGGCGAGTCCCTTCCCGCGGTGGGTGCGGATGCCCTTCCACAGCGGCTTCAGCACGGAGTCGAAGGACTCGATCCCGTAGGGCGTGGCCGCCTCCGCCAGCGCCGCGCTCGCCAGCGCCGTGATCGTGCGCACCTTCTGCTGCTCGTCCACCAGCCCTGACACACCAAAACACTTCTTATATGTTCTTGGATATTACTACCACCTAGTTTAAATTTGATATCGTCAAATTTAAACTTTCTAGCCAACACCGTTCATAAGACGCCATGGTGACAGACGACCAACGGAGTTTTAGTAATGTGCCTCCCGTTTTTTAACCGACTTCAAAGAGGTTCTCAAGTCGTCGGTATGTTCAGCGATTATTCTAAGACGTCTAAATCGATTGTGATAATTTTTATTTTGTTTGAAAGGATATACTTCACAGGTCACATTTCAAGATCCGATAATGGGATCCTGGAGAAATCAAAGAAACTCTTCAAATTTTATAGGCCACTTGAAAAGGTTTGGGTATTTTAATTAATATTATACAAGTAGGTAATACATGAATAGGTGAAGATATACAAATTTTATGGCCATTGATTCTGAACTTCTTGTTACATTAATTAAAAAAATACCTTTAAAACATTTTAATCTAATTGAAGTTTACTGCGTTATAATTATACTCTGAGTCCGGGAAAAAAGAAGACCAATTGAATACCTTAATTTGAATATTTGAATACTTGAATTTTAAAATCGTTTAAATATTATTACAAAAGTACATACCGTGTTCAATGATCTCCACTAGCGACTTTAGATGCGGCAATATGGCACACCCCATGAGGATGGCGATTTGCTGAACAATCTTGATGCCCGTGTGGCGAGCTTGCCAAGATTTTTTCGATCTGCATACAGCTTTTAAGAACGGCAAGAGGGATGGAATACCTGAAATCCAAATATCATACTAATATTATAAATGCGATAGTTTGTATGTGGGTGTATGTGTTTGTTACTCTTTTACACAAAAACGGCTAAACGGATTTAATTGTATAGCTTACGTATAGCCTACTTTTTAACCGAATACAATACACGCACTATTTTTAAAATAACATTAACTTAATTTTACTTTTTAAATAAAAAGATCTATGGACAAATCATACGATTTAGAATGAATTCCAAAGTATGTTAACAAACTCGAATAAACACCTAGAAATAAAAAATGCCTATGTTATCACAGAAACGAACTACTTGTTCGGGAATCGAACTCGAGCCTCTAGGATAAAAATATGATCGTCGGCTTTACTTTTCTAGAATTAATATAGATTCTTTAGAGTTTAAGAAAAGATTTTGTAGTTTTTTTGAAATATCTTTGAATCTTAATGTTTGGTGATGCCTTAGACTAACATCACATCGTATTTGAAACTAGCTGTGCCTATGACTTCAACCGCGTTTTCATATAAATGTATAATTTAAACATTTCTAAACAACTATATAAAAGTAGTCTAAGCTACTCCTTATTAAATCAGTCTCTGCCAGTGAAAGTACCATCAAAATAAGTCTAGCCGTCTACCAGAGATTAGCAGGAATAGGCAAAGATTTTAAAAAATACTATTTTAGTATATATTATGTAACTTATCAATATACATTTTTTATTATTTAGTAAAAAGCTGTTATTGTAACATTACATACAGACACTCCAATTATATTTATTTGTATAGATTCTAATCTCATAAAATAATAAATTGTGTTTCCACCAAACCACGCTTAAGTCGGCTATTTTATAGTATTAACTAATTGAAAAAAAAGAGTGAATTTATATTTTGTGTTAAAAATTTCGCCATTTTGGAGGTAAACTGAAAGGGATAGTTCTATTAAAATCCTCCTTTTCTCAAGTCATATTTTGAAAGGACCGGTATAATGACAGATATGGTTTATTAAATTTCAGATGACAAACAGATGGTATTTCAGAAATTTCTTAGACACGGTGTTAGTGACAAGCCTGTTTTCTTACCACCGGATGATCATCAACATGTTTGTGTAATGTAAGTGTGGCTGAAGCCCTTGAGATCATATGATACCGGTGCGTACCGAGGGCGGAGGCGACGACGGCGAAGGCCCTGGCGGTGGTGTTGCGGACGTACTCGTCGATGTTGTCGATGTCAGGCCGCATGGTGGAGATCATGGTGGCCAGGCCGGCCGCCTTGGCCAGGTTGGATATGATCTCGCGGCCCTCCACGCGCGCGTAGTAGTCCTCGTCGATCAGCAGCGGCTCTATCACCACCAGGATCTATTGGGGGTGAAATACTTCAAATAATACGTGCTTCGTGGTCGGTATGTAACGACCCTATCGCTCACTAGCAGTACATAATAATTTGTGTTAAAAATGTCAAAGAAGACTAGGCGGTAGGATGCTGTGCAGCGGCTCGTCCGAATCGGTACCATCTTTAAGTGCTCGCTGTTGCCATGTTCCACTTATAGATGATAGGGCAGATGGTTAACTTTTTTATGAACCTTAACATGTGCGAGTCGGACTCGCGCACGAAGGATTTCGTAACATTATCTGTAAAAACGGCTAGAAATCACGTTTGTTGTTGGAAGCTTATTTTAGTCTGTTTTTAGTATTTCTTATTATAGCGGCAATAGAAATACATCATCTGTAAAAAAATCAACAGTCTAGCTATCACGGTTCATGAGATACAGCCTGGAGACAGAGACAGACAGACAGCGAAGTCTTAGTACTAGGGTTCCGTTTTTTTACCCTTAGTTACGGAACCCTAAAACGAGTCGTTACAATTAAACGTCCTGGGCATTTAGTTGAAACATAATAAACCTTTTTTTAACTATACCACATTGTAGTAACCCACAAACGGTATACCAACCTTGTGTACATAAGGGCGCACTAAATCGTCCAGTTTGTACAGGATTCGATCGATAACTTTGACGAGTAGATGTCGCTCCTGGTCCTCCAGCGTGGGGCTCATGAGGAGCGGAAGGATCTGGTTGAATAGCGGACCCGCGCCAAAGTCGCGGGCTTTGTCGGTGATCTGTCGTAATGCTGCCTTGCACATCGGTGGTGTACCGTTCTATAACAGAAATAAAATACATTATTATCATTTTAAAATTTTTACATATATCATTTTAAAATAGTATGTTTTCAGAAATATTCGAATATTTAAAATGGAAAATTTTACATACACACATAATTATGCACGCACTCATGCATACGTACATGCGCACGCAAACGTGTGCACTACGTGTGCTATTATGAAAATATGTAAGTTAACTAGTCCGCGTGTCCTACAGATGTCTGACGCAACCGACCTTGATCTTGAGAAGCAGCTTCATGATCTTCCTCTCCTTGAGTTCATCCGGCGAGAGCGTGTCCTCGTCGACGTCGATGAGCAGTTTGTCGAAGTACTGCGCGTCCTCGGGTTTCATGAAGGGCAGCTGCTGGGTCCCCTTGGGCTGGGGGTCGAGGAGGCGCGCGGCGGCCGCGGCGCCGCCCACTTCCTCCGTCTGCATGAAAAAGCCGATTGGGGTTCCGCCCGCCAGCGGCGTCGGCGTCGCCGTCAGCTTGCGCGCCGGCGTGCGGATCGGGACGTAACCTGCGCACACACACACGCGCTACACTAGCGCCACTAGCGCCGCCTCCAGTACCGACCGTCGCTTGGCACGAGCCGATGACATTCATTATATACTCCGATACGATACACATTACACGAGTAGAATAGCGGTACTTGTGACATGTGTATTATAATTCCAAAATCTACTACCGGATCGAAAAGTGACCAAAAACTGAGAACATCCGAAGAATTGATTTTTTAATAAAGCAAACAAAATTGTTGTAATTTAAAATGGGATGTTACTATTGCAGTTCATTGAATGAAACGATTGGTTTTATTTGCGTATGATAGTCGGTGTAACGACTGAATTTTATTTTTTTTGACTTATAGTAAACACAATGTAGTGATTGTGTAAATAGTATAGTTTTTACTTTATGAGTGGTAGTCAAAATATAGATATTTATGTTATTAAATATTAAACAATACAACCATCCAAGTTAGACACTGCTTACCCAAACGGTGAGGCCAAAATGAATAGAAAAATAAAAAATATATATGTTCGAAAATGTATTAACAAAAGTACATAGGATAAATTCCACCTCATACCAATCTTGTATAGATATAATGTAATATTTATTAATTGTAAATAATACTCTAATTATAATTATAAAAGGGCTATCTGAGGCACTGAATTTCCTGTGTGTCCTATATAAATGACTGGCATAGATTCTATGGTAGATTTTAGAAATATATAGACGCGTCTCAAATACAACCTGTATGGTCATTATGAAGACATTTATTTTTTATGTTTTAATTTGAAAAAATAAACAATTCCGTGTACCTAAGTGTTTCTATAATAATATAATTTCTCGACTACACAAGTAAATACTTTTTTTAAACACAAATGTCATTCAAATGCCAAGCGATCGTCGTAGTACTGTATAAGTAACGCATGCAATAAGCAACATTATTAAAGCATCTGGATTTCCCACGGCATGACCGTATTAACCCTTGTCATCATTCATCTGAAAGAAAAATTTGTTATTATAAATTTGTACTCTTTGAAAAAAATCAAATTGAAGTAACCAGTGAACGAAAAAAAACATAAGATTGTAAGTGGTCGCTACACAATTACCCCACAAAAAGGGTTAGATGTATTTCATCAGTGTGCAAAACTTATGTCTTAAGTCATATGAAGCAATAATCATATATTTATTTTCTTTTCTACACATACTAACAAGAAACAATTAAAAACACCAAAGTTAAAAACATATAATCAACCATTCCCCATCTTAGCAGCTATGTCAGGCTGATTGATTTAAGACTATTTTTTAAAAACTATCCGACAAACACAGTTCTGGGGCTTGAATTAATCACAAATCGAAAAGTATTGCCTACATTCCCTGAGACTGGGTGGACTGAGACCGTCTTGACTAATTACATGTTTGTAATTTGCAAATTTAGATATATATTTAACTATAAGTTTTTTATGTCTATATAATATTTGACATAACAAACCATTTTCAATATTAATTTTTTTCTTGCGCAGGTCCTTAAAAATCTTGTTTTTTTGTTTTATTATTTATCTACAATGACAAAGCAAACCAAACCAATACCCAAATATGTACCAAAGTCTTGCATGACATGACTTTGGTTTATAGTGAGTACATGTAAATGTAAACAAGAAAATAATTCAAATATTGCTTCAAAATTTGAATCTGAGCTTCCCAATTTAAAATATATATTTTGTAGTTGTTACAAACAAAAAAAATCAACAATGGACAAGTTCTAAGCTTTTTTCCGTTCATTGGTACTAAACACATGTATTCTTTAACACTTTACGTCGACGATTTTCCAATTGACGGTCGCATTTAATACATGTGTCCTGAAACTAAAGTTTTATTAGATTACTAAGTGTTTTGACTTCTGTTTTTTTTAAGAAACTTAATAAAAAAGAAAATAAATGTTAGTGGGCCCAAATTTTTGTGTACTTACCAGCTGGCGGGGGCAAAACCTTGTACCCGGCTGGGAACATGGCATCAAGTTCTTCGTCAGTGTACGGTCTATTGCGTTCATCTATTTCCTTCTCCCAGCGGTAAGCTTGCAATTGTTCCGGTGTCATGGCAGCAATGTGTCCCGGTGTTGGTGTTGCCATAGCCATAGCTTTAACTCCCACTGGTGTTGACTGAAAGACAAATTTATAAATAAAAATAAATAATATTATTATTATTATTTAATTAACAAATGCAGGAGTTCAATTATGATATTAGCAGAAACATTTCAGTGAATAAATCAATTTAATGTGTAAGCAAGTTGGGAGAATGTTACAAGGAACGGCAGTACATTCCTTTTTCCCTGTAGTAATGGCATCCATTTACAATTTTTTCGGTTTTAGGCGTCGGGATGTGACTCTTAGTAGTAATTTAATAAGTTGTAACTTAGGTTACTGGTTTATTCCACTAGAAAAGTCGGCATAACTGGGTAAGTTACAGTGCTGTGCAGCAGCTCGCCCAGAGTTAACACTGCCTTACCTATACCTTTATAGTGTTAGAGTTTGCCATTGTTTCACGTTAGTAGTCAGTAACCTGTAGACTTACAGCACGTGTCTTAAATCACGGTCCTAAAAGATACGATCCATCCTACATGTTTGCTAATTACTACTAGTTAGTAAACAAGAGATTTTTTGTAATCAACAATGCTTTTGAGACGTTATTACAATACTGTACAGAATTGGAATTAGTAAGAATAACTCACCCCGCCCGGTGTGAAGATTGGTGTATGCGGCGTGTGCGGTGTGTGTGGCGTGTGCGGAGTCGGAGTGGCGTTGGATGGCGTGGCGTGTGTGGGCGTGGCGTGGCTGGGAGTGGCGTGGCTGGGCGTGGGTGTGGCGGGAGCGGGCGTAGCGCCGGGCGTCTCGTCCCAGCGTGAGCGGCGCTTGGCGCCCGGCGTGGGCGTCTCTTGTATCGTGTCCACGCCCACGCCGCGGTCTGTGCGCGGAGTCTCCGCCCACCCGCTGCCGTGCCCCGGGGTCTCTGTGTAACAAATAATTGCGTTAAGGCAACAATTACAATGTGTTACTTTTGTAAGCCTTGTCTTTGGCTATTCAAAAATTATGTTTTTTTAGTTCATATTATTTTTAAAAAATGTTTAAACAATTATAAAGCCGGTCTGCCTTATATTATTATTCCTGCAGCATATTCACTCTAGCATTGAAAACGTCCAAATTGTGATTCTCAAAGAACACTGCTTCAGGAAGTGGATTACATTCTAAAGTAGTACAAAAGATGAAAGAGGCGAAATTTTTGAATACGAGTAACGTGATACCACATATGGGTAATATATGTATGATCTGTTCGTCTTATATTACAATTGAAAAATGTAATATAAGCTCCTGACCTCACTCAATTCCGAAATTTTTTTCTGATCACTAGTATAATAAATATTAATGGACAAATTACACAAATTGATCTAACCCCAAAGTAAGCAAATTTAATGCTTGTGTTATGGGTGTTAAACAAAGATACTAATACATATAAATACTTAAATAAATACAATAATAAATTTAATAAACACCTAGACCCGTAAGTACAAACATATATGTTCAGTACACAAGTGCCTGTCCCGTCGGGAATCGAACCCGAACCTCGCGGTTAGTCGATGCGGTTATGAGGCGGTCAAAATATGGAAGTTTCACTAAGTGACAAAGATGAAAAAATATAGAAATGGGAACTTACCCACACAGATATGTCTAATAAAGCTGTACTTCCAGCTCGAACCCAAGGGCCCTCGGTGATAATTTGAGCTTTTCTGTACCATCTACGTCGCCTGACACAATCCGTGAAAACCTTTTTGCCGTGGTACGGCGCTGGAAAGTCTGTGGCGTATTGCCAACCGTCGCTGTCCACTCCGCCGGGAGTGCTGTAATCTATCATCCATTCGGATATCTAAAACGTAAAAAAAAAATTATCGACTTTACTCAGTCTTGTTAAAACTTACAATAGCCAGTTTCAGCTTTTTTGTTCGCATATGCAAAAATAAAAAAGAATATATTCAAGTTAAGAATGCAGTGTTTTATTGTTACCCTATCAAATCCTACTAATGTTATAAACGCGAAAGGTTGTAAGTATGGATGGATTTATTTATAGATGTTTGTTACTCTTTAGAGAAAAAAATACTGGAAGGATTTGGATGAAATAGTTACAGTAAAATAGCTTATGCATCTAAGGGAGTCGCACTACTGGTAGGTAGAATTCTTAATAATACAATTCTAATAATACCTACAACTTTATCCTGGTGAAACAGTTATTTCAACTAAAGTTATGCTTATGAAGTTAGCTTGTAGATTTAGAACGTATATAGTTTGAAGCATGACTCAACTTAAAAAAAAAATTTTTTAATCATCGTATTTTTGGTGAGATTTGTCCTGTCACACAGAGGACGAAAACTATAACTTAGCCCACATGTTAAATAAATTCTTACAAATAATAAATAAATATTAAATGTCCCTGGACAAATTACACAAATTGATCTAACCCAAAATTAAGCAAATTATACACTTGTATTATGAGTATTAGTCGACGATAATGATACATAGGAATACTTAAATAGATGCCAAAATAAATTGAATATACACGGGAATATTTTCATTGGCGGGAATCGAACCTGTGTATGCTAGGTGGCGTTCGGTACGCTAAACCCTGAACCAACGACGCAGACAAGCAAGACCCTTTAATTTAAGAAAAAGTCACAAGTCAGCTTTCTTCCTACATTAGTTACTATGATACCCACCCAATGCCAATGACGACTGAGCAACTTGGTATGCTCTCTTGTCCTCTTGTGTTTCCCGGTACTGTCACTCCACATGTACCGGTCCGTGGGCAGCCCCGTGGAAGTATATCCAGTCAAGGGATTCCATCTTTGGTTTTCATAAACGCAATAGGTTTGGGTATCCGTCATGGAGTGTATCCCATCATTACCCCCAACTCCTGTAAATGGTAACATCTATAAGAAACCTCGAAAAGTGAAAGTATTAGTCTTTTAGTATATTAGCTTTCCGCCCGCGTGAATTATTTTAATAACACAGATAGCTTTGAAAGGGCAGACATTTTTCCGACTTATAATACTTATTGCGTTATATAAAAAACATGTCCTCTTTTTAAAATATAGTCGGTTAAAAAGTAGCCTATGTCCAACCACAAGGTCAACTCTATCTCTATACTAAATTTCATTAAAATCGGTTCAGTGGTTTATACCTGAAAGCGTTACAGATAGACAAAGTTACTTTCGCATTTATAATATTAGTACGGATTTCAAAAATCATTTTCATTTCAAAAGAGTCTCCGAAACCGGCGTGTTGGTATGACGAGACTAGTGAATGTGGAGAAAGCTAAGAAAGTATGTGGAGATTGTGACACTTGGTACTTGACAAGGGACCAGGAGTGAGAGGATATGCAAGTTAAGTATAAAAATTACAATTACCGATGAAATTATTAGATAACAGATAGTTAGAAATTGTCATTTTTTTAAACAACTAAATAAGTTTAAATTCACTACTAACAAGAGGTGTTGAGGAGGTGGTCAATGTTAAAAAAAATCATGAAGTGTGATAGTCGGACTTGCGCACGAGGATTCTGTACCATGATCTATAAAAAAGGCAAATAATCACGTTTGCTATATGGGAACAGCCTTTATATATTTATTTTGTTTTTAGCATTTGTTGTTACAGTGGCAACAGAAATACACCATCTATGAAAATTTTAACTGTCTAGCTATCACGGTTCATGAGATACAGTCTGGTGGCAGCCTGATGGACAGACGGACAGCGGAGTCTTAGTAATAGGGTTCCGTTTTTAACCCTTTGGGTGCCGAACCCTAAAAATAAAACAATCACATGTGTATTATCCTACTAACATTATTAATGCGAAGGTATTGCAGTGGTTATTTTCTGATATTTTATTTTATATAGCTTACACATTACAATAACATTTAACGGACTACAATAAAAATTGGAAATATTTTAACGTGATAAAATGTATAGGTCGCAAAAAGTAATGATGAGTGATCCAAGTACCTAGCGTGTTAATGCACGACGTGAACACTATTTTTTTTATAGTGCTAGACTTGTGGTCAACGCTGAATTAATACTATAACAATACTTAAGTCATATGTATCGTAATATACTATTTTCTATCAACTATCAATTTACAACGTCGCTACGAAATTAGATATTCCGCCATATTGAATTTAGAGTGATGTCATATCAATTTCCGAGTTGTCCTCATTAATGAAATGAGTGTTTCATTACATACCCATATTGCTGTAGTGCATTAAAAAATATAAGTCCCGTCATCTTGTTTTTTCCGCCATATTGGATTTAGAATGACGTTACTTTGTTTACATCATGCATTTCCTTGCAAATTAAAGGTACAATCCCGTGGATCGCGATCGATCGCGGCCATAGATTATCGCGGGCGCGAGCGCCGTAC
>DVZL01005818.1:0-11792 GCA_018236625.1 Lasaia peninsularis
ATTAAGACTGGCTTAAGCTAAAAAAATACAAAATAAAAGTACGAGATATGATTATTTATTTGATAAAAAAAGTGTAAAATCTCATTAATTAATTGTTTGAAAAAAGTTAAAATAACAATCTTGGATTATAACATAGCATAAATACCGAAGCAAGCGAATTTTTATACAAATTAAACTCTTCAACAAAAAATCACATCGAATTTTTCAAATTATTTAAAAATATTTTATAATTGTATTCTAAATATTTTTTAATATTGTATTGAGAAAAAGATCTACAGATCTTTTAGTTAAAACTAAATTTAAATTGAACTTTATATAAAAAAAGTTGATTTCAATATATTTTGACAATTTTGTTATAACTAAAGAAAACGAATTCTCCACATTCATACCTGATACTGGATTTGTAGGTGCGTATGTACTAATGTTTAGTCTGAGTAATTTTTGAAATAACTTGTTTCAAAAATTAAGTTTATAAAAGAAAAAAAAAATGGCATCATCTCATTTGAAATTGAATTAACAGGGAAACCTATTTATAGATAATTGTCTAGTCTCTAATATGATATTGGGAACCAATATATACTATTTTCTATAAATTGTTCTGGCTACATTCAACACAATGAAGCTATTACTTACATCTTTAAAACTTTTGTGATATAGCCTACACATCATACAGCCGTATCCTTTTGAAATATCATAGAGGTCGCTCTAAAATTAAAAACATGTATCAAGTAACAAACTCTGGCAATGTGTAAGCCAATTGGAACTCTATGTACAAATAAATTTTCTAATATACTATGTTTAGATGACTGAATAACAAAATCGTCTATATTACAAATTATCCTATAAATTCCATTTTTCTTGTAGCGACACAAAATGTTAGTTTAATAAATGATTTAATGAGTTATTATTGCATTTACAACTCTTAAAACAGATTATTTTAAATAAAATCTTGTTTTTACCGACCAAATAAAGAATGTTCTAAAATATTCTAATTCAGTATACTTGCCATAGCAACATAATATAACCATAGACAAAATTCAGTATACCTGTCATAGCAACATAATATAACCATAGACAATATTCAAAAGTCTCATTAAGAAATAATAAATGTTTATATCACATTGTGAGGAGAAAAATGGTAAAGTTGGTTTTAAAATAGCTAAAATGTACAAAATACATGAATTTTTAATTGAAAGTCATGTGGAAAAAAAAATCACTCATATTTTTAATACAAGCTAGTATAATTATACGTCAAGCATTATTATCTTCTAAACATATCCAAAGGTGCACAGAGGTACCACAAAACATTGCTTGATTGGAAGAGTAACTTTTGGTTTCGCTAATATATTTTAATTTACCTACGTCATCTATTAACAAGTATGTTATGTTTAGAGATAATAACTGGTAACTTCAGCAAAAAATCCCCATAAATAACGAAAACCTTCCCAAACTCTAACAGTACAAATTTACCGCCAATTTACAATACATAAACTTATTGCAAAACAAATGTTTATAAAGAATAGGTGTACATAAAGGTAGTATGGTGCTACTTCTGCATTATCACGTAGTGATTCATATTTAAAATAAAGTACACATACTTTTTCACATATATCACTTATAATTGAAATTATTTTTTAAATAGCTGACTGGTTTCGCTTTATACACCATCACCAAGATTAACACTTATGTTGCTGATACGCTGATGATGCTGCAAAAAGCGAAACTGGTCGGCTATTTAAAAAAATAATTTCAATTGGGATGAGTAAAAAAGGTAATGTGTTTTTTCATTCAAAATTTGAATATGTGGAAGTTTCACCAAGTGCCAACGATATAAATTAAAGAATATATTTAGTGATTGGTGATACACACTCTTTAAATTAAACGTCATTTTGAATATTTTTTTAATAGGAATATTTGCTACCAATTATATCAAAATAACCTATGGACTCCGTCATGCTGGCAAATGAGTCATACCAAGCTACTTATTCAAATGTAACAGTATCGTAGATTGGGTGATAACTTATTATCAATGGACGTGTGTCTGTCATCTATCACATCAAAATGGATACAATTTTGAGCAATCACTTATAATAAATTCCATTCAAGTCCTACAGCCTATCATTCTAGTTTTCTATCTACGTTTATGATTTCTTATTAAGGAGTGCACACACGTTACAACATATTTGACACGTATATTTTAACAGAATAATACAATCTCAATTTCTTAACACAATTTGGTTGAATTTGCTACAAAATTGGTTTCAGTAATCAACATACTCATTCAAAATATGCAAGTACACATTTAAATTATTCGATTTATATTATCTAGTGTGAGTTTGGGTGTTAATTAAATATATTTTATTATCTATATATCAGTGTCACTGTTTAACACCTATAACACAAGCATGTAATTTGGTTACTTTGGGAATACATCAATGAGTGTATTTAGTTCAGGGATATTATTTATAAGCGAGATATCATATCTCATATCTATCAACCATTTAAATAACTTTAAATAAAAAACATCTAATCTATGAATTGAAATGTGAAGATGTCAAAATTCAGCTTGTAATCAAAATTAGGTGCAGTATTGAAAAGTATTAATAGTCAGAAAACTTCAATCAAGATCAATGCACAAATATGCTTTCTTAGAGTGTGACACCCTTAATATTATTGGAAACTTTATTTTTTTAAATACCCAAGTCGAGACAAAGAAAAAAGTAGTGATATTCGTTGAATTATTTTTTTTAGAACATCTGTAATATTAATATTTCCACCATTAAAAACCTCTCCTGGTGTCTGTTATTATCGCTAGAGCAAGTCGTATTCTGGTCATATCTTAAAACTTGTTTGTTTAATCCAATGAAAATAATTGTTTGTACCGAAAAACCAAACTACAGCGATTTTTATAGCCTAGGGACATATTTGGTTCCCAGAACATATAAACTTTTTTTTATTACTGTCTAGTTTGTTTATAAATATTTTTTTGCTAGCGTACATATATTGAAAATTGCCATTTTTTTTACGAACCTTATTGTCGATGAACCGTCTTGACTTTAATTGATTTTTTAATCAAGTTAGTTAGCATCATGAAAACGAAAATCTAATTGTCTATGGATTAATTTGTCGTGATGACGTTGATGACGTCATATTTTTTTAACACAATCCGATTGAACTGGATATCACTACTTATTCCAAATCCTACAATAATCAAATAAAACAAACATTTTGTTGTCATCAAAATATATAAAAATGCACTGGCAAGTGTTTAGTGAAAAGCGAAACATCGGCAAGCTAAAGTAAAACTTACTGAAATATCTTTACAAAAATACAACAAATTAGGGTTCAAATATCAAATCATTAAACCTTTTTTTTAGTTAAATAAATATTTACATGTTTCATATTAACTACCTATAAAATTTCCATCAAATGCACTGTTGTTAACTGTATTATAGTCGGAAATTAAACCAATTCTTTTGGGGATTAATTGGTCAATATTAGAACCCTAAATCATATGAGTAACAAATAAATAATCATACAATTAAAATGTTGTTAAATTATATAAACAAATTTACAAACTATATATAAATAAGGGAACATTTACAATAAGTTCGTTGGTGAAAGAAGCAAGTATATGATCACCTCGTGGGTGGATAGAGCGTACACGCCTGACGCCACCGACCACTCACGAGTCACGGGTTTGATTCCCGAGAGGCAGACCATTTGTATGACAATATTTCATGGTCTGGGTGTTTATTAATTATATTTCAGTTTATTTATGTATTAATATTGTTGACTAACACCCATAATACAAGCATATCATGATCTTACTTTGGGATCAGAAGAATCAGGTTATGTGTTCAGTTGTTATTATTGTATTGTTAAAAGTATTTAGGAATGAACTTTCTATATGGCAGTATAATAGAGTAAGTGCAAAAGTGTTGAAATACAGAGAAAACAATTATGGCCTTTATTTTTTTAGTCACACAGTATCACACATAAGTAGATTTTTAATAAAATGTAACTTTTTAATGAATTGTATGTGCATGTAAAAATACATTTCATTAAAAATTAAATCTATTTGTTTAAATTTAAGTTAAAATTTACTTAATAACTGTAAATTAGGCATACGTTTTTAGCCTTTTAATTTTATTTCAGCCACTATTTATTATTTTTTGACTGTCCAATTCGCTTTTGTTAGAACAAATTTTAAAATTTATTTAAAAGATAGAGAATTAAGTTTTATTACGTTAAATAAAAATGCTTCCATACATAAAATTTATAATTGCATAATACCAATAGCGTTTTTATGAAAGGTCCTACCTTATAATGCCATAAGATGTAAATTAAATAAGAAACCAAAGTATGTCATTATCATTAATTATTATTTATTTTAATGATTATTACTATAATTAATAATTATTGATTATTACAGACATAGTTGTGTTTCGTCATTCTTTTATCCCTATATAAATAATACACGTTTCATTTATCCCATTAACATTAATTCATTTAAGACATTCATGAAGAACGAATGAAACAATATATAAAGTGACCTGTTAGTAATACATATTCATGCCTCGTCGGAAGTCAGTTTTAAATCAAGGAAATAATTAAAACGGTGGTCCTGATATTTGGGGTGCTATTATGAAACATTACCGAGTTGATATCACTGACTATCCAATAAATTATCACAGAGTGAATTTATTGATTTTATTATCATTCACACTTAGTCTAGTTTCACTTAATAAACTGAGCCATTTTGATTTTATTCCGGGAGATGAATTTAAAATCAATGATATCTAAACATCGGGGTGATCATTAAAAAATAGTAGTCTAGCAGAGAAAAATATTTTATCCCAAATTCTGATAGAAAAGATGAAAAAAACAAGTTATTATATTATTAATAGAACCATTGAAATAACATAACATTTATTTGTCATTTTTAATGTTCTAGACCAGCGGTTCTCAAACTATTTAGGTGATGGAACATTTCATTAAAAAAAATACTTCAAGGAACCTTTAAATAAAATTAATATCTTTATGCACATCCTTTATTAATAGTCGTATTTAATATAAGTAGAACCAATGAAAGAGTAAGATTACTATTAGATTCGACTTAAGACCAATTAAATAGTAACGTAATTAGTTGTGATCAGTGCGAGCGAGTGTGCACCTAGCTAGTGCACAATTAATCAAATCGAACAGAAACATCAGCTCTGTAGATTATATTTTGAGGTTATTTGAACATTTTTCTGTATTCCTGCGGAGCCCTCTTTGAGACTTCGCGGAAACCTAGGTCTCCGCGTAGCGTACTTTGAGTGTCGCTGTTCTAGACATATATAAAAAAATTCAAAACGAAGAGAAAGTTTTAACCAGACGCCGGCGTTAATTTTTTTATCAATAATTTTAATGTTGTGCATCTGAAATAGATTTCTTACATTTCATCAAGTGACTTAAGTGGTTAACAAATTTAATGTGTTATGCTTTTGGCAATATTAGTAGGAATATAATAACATCAGGGTGTTGAAATAAAACTATTGAAATAGGTTTGTTAAGAATAAAAAATATTGATATAAAATCTCGCAAATGATGAGCATAGAGCAGTATCCTCAGTTTCATACTCGGAGGAACATACAAAATGACCCAACACAGTGTTTCTGAAGTCAATTCTGTCACAGGTCCTTCAGGAGTGCTGACTTTGCGTTCTTGAGTTTGTCTAGCCGCTTTGTGAGGTGGCTGTTTTCCGTTTCTAACTCTTCTACTCGATTGAGAGCTTCTCTAGCCTGTTAAGAGAAAGAAAATAATAAATAACATAATGAAATAATTATTTTAATATTCAGTAAATGCATAACGAGTAAGGTTAGGTTGTGAAAAAGTTAACTTATAAAACACGAGTCACAGGAATCATGCCGGATAACTGGCGTCAGGAATATTACATTATCTACTATTAATATTATATGAATTTGGAAATTCAATAATAAATGAAGTTTTCACGTCGACGACTCGAAAGCTTTCCATAGATACAAACAAAAAAATATCAAATTAAAGATTGACAGATTGAAATTGTCAAAACTGACATAAAGTCGCGATTTTGAGCATAAACTACACTAAAAGTTAACTTTGTTAAACCTACTTTCATTAGGTACCGATTTTAAATAGCGAAAACTTCATGTTAGGGGTACCCGGGACAAGGTGTACCGTACACAGTATAAGTACACAGGGATAAAGTAAAAAAAACTTCTAAAAGTAACCAAAATCAGACGAAATGATAATACGATTTTTTTAATTTTGAATGTCAGAAAAATTCCTTAAGTCTTCGATGAACTAATTTTCACTCAAGGCGAAGTGCAACAAAAATAATGATTTTTATATTGTACGCAACAAACACCCTTTAAATATTATAAATGCGAAGTTTGTGAGTATGGATATGTGAATGTTTGTTATTCTTTCACGAAAAAACTAATAAACGGATTTGGATGAAACTTTACAACAATATAGCTTATACACGAGAATAACACGTTACAGGCTAATTTTCAACCGAATACATCAAAAAGAGACTATGTTTTTTCGCAATAAATATTAAAAATCGGAAAAAAATCTGTCCCTTGATAATAATTGGAAAAATTGAACATCACAAAAGTAAAAAGAGCAAGCTTATCTCTAATAAAAGATATTTTTTCCAGCTAAATTTCTAAAGGAAATACAAAAAAAAATAATTGAATAGGTTTTATACAAAATAAGTATAAATTATAAATTTTTTGAACGTCAAATGAATGTTGAACCTGGTTTGTTCAATTCAAAGACTAAACAAATAAAACACTGTAGGAGTTAATGCAGTTACGCGAACTATTATTTTTTTAGAATTATTTAAATTTTTATATACAAAAGTAAAACATGCAAGTGGAGGAGACCAGCTTATGCTATACAGTATGTAGCATAAACATAACAGATTAATAAATTTTAATATATTGAAACATATCAACTAATGATCGTCACCACGCCAATGTGATGGATAGAGTATACTAACTTATCATATTATCAGTGTGTATAGAGAACATGACGTCGCAATCTTAGTAATATAAAGGCACCATAAAAAATAGGGTATTCGTGTTTTTGGCACAGATGGGTAGAAAATTAACAGTATTAAAAATTGGCTTTAATTAACAGGACTCGCTACACACTGTTCTGTTTCAATTTCTGCTACAGCCAAAACGCAGTACTGTTAAATTTGTGATCATTTATGCCGGAAACACGAATACTCTGTTTTTTTATTGTGCCCTTATATTTAATAAAAGTGTCATATATCTTTGCATATTTTTTTAAATGTTCAATATTATTATATTTCTTTAATATTCAATGTTAGAAACGAAAACTAACGAAATTTTAACTTTTTAAAGGTATTGTTACATAAAGTATTTTTTTTAAATAAGCTAGACATAAAATACAATTTGTATTTGCCAATTAAAAAATAGGTATACTACAAACTATCAATAAAATTTTCTAGTCTTCTCCATTCTACGAGTATTTTGTTTCTAAGAAAATCAACAATTACGAACATATTAAACTGTACAAATAACAGTGGTATTAGTTATATTATTGAATCATGTGTCCACTGGTCCAATCAATGAAAATTAATAAAAATAAAACATAATTAAAAATATATTAAATAACACTAATACATAGATACACGTACATACATACCGAAATAAATTTAATGAACAAATATTCTGTGATTCTAACAAGTTTATTACACTTTAACTTAAATTTATTTAATAAATTTATTAAAAAAAAAATCGTCTCGCCCATATCCTTGAAGGGCTAGAGAGAGGTACATATTATGACTATATTACGCCCCCACGATTAGCCAATGTATTAGGTATCATTATGAGACAGGTGGCAAAAACGTCGCCATTTCGAGCTTTAATTCAATCTCTGACAAATTAAAAAAGAAACTTATAAGAACTAATTGCCCTTCCCGCGCCGACTACGCTCGACCACAGAGGAGATTAGAGGATAGATTTACTACACTTTTACAAATTCGGATGATCCCAGTGAACACATAGCTTTACAAGGTCGAAATGTTGGTAAAAACACAGAGGTAGGGTCACACTCGGGTATATTGGCAATGTTACCGTTAGCTATCACCATTATTGATAACAGCCCAGAAGTCAACGACTTCCTGAAAACATTCATAAACGTTATTTTTAATCTACTTTACGTCTCTCGTTGTACAAACTTGGATCTTTATGTTTCTTTATCTTGATGTTAGTGAGGGACTGCTTTACCAAATAAAATTGTATGTATCCATAGTTAAATCTTTGACTGTACACAGTTAAAAGCCTCCATAGCTCATTCATATTAACTATCAGCTATTTTTTATTTTAGAGCATTGATCTTAGCTCGTTTCTTTATTTTTCAATTCTTGATACGACCATTTTCCCCTTTTTCTGACTTATATCTGACTTGTAAAAGAATTTGTAGTGTCAGTGTATTTCCCTGAACAAACAGGTGTTTAATTTTTAAGTTTTCACGGTTTTAAATATTTTATTTAACTAATAGCAGTCTGGCGGTCAGCGCTAGTAGTGTATAATTTCATTTGCGTTGAAGATTTATAACATTTGAAATTATTAGTCAAGGAAAATTTTAGTATGAATTACTCGTAAATTCAATACGCGAAGATTGTGTAATACGAATGTATACGAGTAAGCGAGTGTGTTTACAGATATATATGTGTAGCACGTGGTGAAATACGCGAATACTTGGCGCAGTCCCTCTTGTCCAGTGTGTGTGTTTGTGTGTCCGTACCTCTCGCTGGAGGCGGCGCTTGTCCCCCTTGAGCACCTCCTCCCTCTCGTCGCTGAGGTCGGCGGCGGCGCGGAGACGCGCGACCTGGGCTTCGAGCCTGGCGACGGCGGCGGCCTGCAGCGCCGCCTCGGCCTCCGCCCGCGCCGCGCGTCCCTTCGCCTCCGACACGGCCTTGCGCAGACCCTCCACTGCAACCGTAAAATCGTGCCAATTAAACCTAACGCAATTTTATCCGGCTCGAAGGACTATTCACATTAATCAAACTTAAGGTGGAATGTAAATTTTCTTGGATAACAGTTTTTAACCGATTACCCTTTTCTCCAGACTGGATCACGACAATTGTCAATTTCAATGTTATCCCGGCAGGAAATTCTTTTTTTTTAATTTAGCTATTATGACACCGATAGTGGAATAATTAAGCAATTGCAATTACTGGACTGTTTTCCAAGCTGGTGATGAGGTGAAATATACTTACATTCATTATCAATGTCCCGGTCGTGTTGGGAGGTGACACCGTTCTGTCGCGCCGCTCGTTCGTCATTCAGCTGTAGCTTCAATTTGCGGACCTCTGACTCTAAAGCTTGCTTCGAACTCACTAGGTTTTGCAACCGTACATCTGGAATACGTAGTTATGTCAAATAATTTCAGTAATAGATATATACATAATCTAATACAATTCACTGCCCTAGTGATATAAATCCAGGAATTAAATAGTTCAATTAATTTACTAGGCGACGGATTATCTATGTGATTATATATGTGTATCTACACACTACATTTGCGTATTATATACATACTTTCCACAACGTTTGTATGGTAGTAATTTTAATTTTTGTATACTAACGCTACAATAATAAAAGTGAAATTAGAGGAAGATAGCCCCGATTGTTGGATCATATGAAAGGAGTTAAAGATGAAAGATTTATAAAATATACTATGCGAATGTGGATGGCTGTAGGTACTCGGAGAGACCTAGGTTGATATTCTACGATCACATAGCTCGTGTATGATCCGAAGTGTCAAGTCCCCTCCGGCATGTTTTCATGAAGAGAGTAAGGAATGTGGAGGAAGCTATGTACTTGGTACCCGACACTCTCCGCCTCCGCAAGGGGCCGCAAAAGTATATGTATGTATTTATTAAGTGCAATTAAAGAAGGTTGAACCTACCTAGTGTTCCCTCCCCGGCGTCATTCAGAAGTTGTTCCGTCTGGTGCGACACGAGCGCGAGCGGCGGCACGCTGCCGAAGCCCTGGGCCTGCACGTCGCCGGTCGTGTCGGGCGCGCAGGCCGCCTCCACGTACACGTAGCCGGCGGCGGCGGCGGCCGAGTCCCGCGCGCGGATGGCGTCGCGGGCTTGCGTCACCTCGCCCTCTAACGTCGCGTGCTCGCGCTTCAGACGTTCGTAACTCGAGCATTTCTCTTTGTGTTCCCTCTGTAATTTAAAATATAATTTCATTGAATATTATCATTTTTAACGTACCATACCCAAAGGCTTGAAGAGGGACCCTTTTACTAAGACTCCGCTGATTGTCTGTTCGTCTCTGTTAAATAGTGCTTTAGGAATAATTCTATTCATACCCATTGGCGAAATGAGAGATACATATCTTCACTCTAGGGCCCTTGCGGGGTATGCAAATAGTATCGAGTGCCAAATGTCACGATCCCTGCACACTTACCTAGCTTCCCCACATTCATTAATCTCTTCATACAAACACGTCGGTTTCGGAGACTCTCGAGGTCACACGAGGTCTTTGTACCAGTCGTGAAATATTAATGTAGGTCTCCCGGATACCTACAGCCATCCACATTCACATTGTATATCTATTTTATCAATCTTTCGTCTTTCATTCTTTCCACATGCCCTTTCTTATTTTTACAACAAACTTTCTTTCAATCCCACTCTTTCTCAAGTCCGCGTGCGTTACTCAACAAAAATAGCGGCGTAACTCTAGGACGAGATGGTGAAATTATTGACCAAGCAAGTATACAGTACCTGTAATTGGGCATACTCTTCTTGTAATTCTTCTATCCTATCTTTGAGTAGTTCCTGTTGGTACCCGAGCGCCGCCTTGTCGTTGTCCAGCTGGGCGTTCAATATCATCGCCTTTCTGAACTTCTCTTCTACCTCTTTTAATTCGTGCTGGAATATTTTTAATTCACATTATTATCAAAAAAATAAATGACAGTAAAATAAGAACAGTAATCAGATAACTACTATTTAACAAAATCGTTCAGATACTTATGTATAAACACCTCTCTGAGGAGTTATTTTTGAATTATCATGGAAAGAAATCGATTTCATTTGTAATATATATGTAACATATGTTAAAGTATCTTCACGCCTATTATCCCCAACGGAGTAGGCAGAGGTGTGCTAGTATATCCACGACTCGTGAGTTCAATAGATATACTAGAACACCCAAGTAGGTGTAACATATAATATTGTTATAATAATTTTATGTAAGTATTCGTTAAAGGCCTAATATAAATAAAATATACATAAATAAATAATGTCACACCTATATCAGCAAATTCATAGGCAGAGTAGCATAATTGTGCACCCTTGATAAACCCACCACATTAGGTCCCATGACGTGTCACGTCCAGTGACAAGTCCAGTGTCATATCGGGAAATAAACCAATCCTTAGCAACATTATGTTTTTTAGATAAACTAAAAAACTTAATCAACAAGTTGCCCCTTACCAGGATTTGAACCTGAGACCTCGTGCGTGAGGATCACTCTCACAAAACCTACGGAAAGAAAGATTGGCCAGTTTAGAATGCTTTAACAATCCTACAATTAATGTCAATATTATAGTGAACTAGCTGACTCGACGAACTTTGTAGCGCCCGCACTTAGGGCTATAAAAATAGATGTTAGCCGATTCTCAGACCTACTCAATATACTCACAAAATTTCATGAGAATCGGTCAAGCCGTTTCGGAAGAGGACGGGAATGAACATTATGACAAGAGAATTTTAT
>DVZL01005819.1:0-11791 GCA_018236625.1 Lasaia peninsularis
CATGGACGTTTAGCTAACTAGGCAGATTCCTCATTAGACGTTTCGCTTTCTTTGACGTTATGCTACTTAGACTATCTAATAGGGAGCCAAATGTTTGTGTACCAGGCTTTTAATAGGTACAATGGGACTTCCTCTGTTTGTGACAGAAAAAGATCTGGCCATCTACGTAGTATTCGTATAAAAAAGGTGATTAAGTTTATTAACAGAATAAAAATATTTATCACCAGAAATTAACGATCAATTGTATTATATTAAAAAAACTTCACCTTTGAATCTTAACTTTCATCACTATCGCAAGCCCGACATATTCTGTATTTTTCATTGTTGGCGCTTGGTGAAAATTCTATATATTCATATTATTTTAAATAAAAAATCACGTGTACCTACTATTTTCATAAATTACTTGTTTTTGAAAAATAGCCAACCGGTTTCTATCAGCTAAAACTTAAGCTAAGTTAGCCCAATAATGTTGAATTCAAATGCTGTTAAACACGGTTGTAGTCACCTTCGATTACTCAACAAGTTTGTGATCTTTCTTGACTTCATGCTCATACTGAGCTCATTAAGATATACTATTTTTGATATGCACCAAATGTTTTGAAACCTACATTTTTACAAATAAAGACACAAAAGTTTTTATAACTAAGAACCTGTGTATGACAAGACTCAAACTCGAGCCTTGTCGATAATAGCTGGCTTTAAGTATATACGATAACCCATTAATAAAAGTTTCAGTCAATAAAACACTATCGAGGAATAACAAATATATTTTACAGTCCCAAAATCCTTGTTATTTTTGACCTTATAAAATAATTTTAGATCTTTACACGAAAAAACGAGAAATCCTTCCAGCATACGAAGAAAAGGATCTCGACTCTCAGCTTTAAGAACTAAATTACTTAAAAGTTTCAGCTGATATTACTATAGCTTGAACAACTTGAATGGGACACTTAATTGACTTTCAACTTCAACGGGATCTAAGATGAAATTTTTAAAAGCAAAAGAAAAATGGGGAAAAGGCCAAGTTAATCGGTAAAGTTAAACGAGTACTTGTCAACGGCTTAAGGCGAGTTGAGTGATTCCACAAAGTTCAAATGAATTCAGTTTGTGGCTCCGCGATTAATGACTCGTAGCCAAAAGGACAGCTTTGACAGAAAAAGGAATATGAGAAATGACAAAAACAAAAGAATTTAACCGGAAACGTCTGAAGCATATTCGTTGATACCAAATAAATTTAATATAAGAAACACTAATTTACTAAATGACTTAAACTAATTAGAATTTAGACTTGGCTCTTGAATAATAATAAATAGTGGATAAGTTTGAGGAGTAGAACCAAATAAGGTAACCAAAATAGACCAAACCATACGTTAGATTATTATTCCCCATTTGCAACTGTACCGGCCTGAATGACTTAAAATAATATCTTATATAATAAGACATCATAAATTAGAATACCAAATTCTTTATAAGCCACAACCTATTCTGGTAACTTTGTCCCAGCCTGTCCGTGTCACGTCAATCTTATTTTCTTAGGTTTGCAAATGTATGTATTAATGGCTATTATCCTTTTCTGTGCGATGACAAATTTAAAATCTATGAAGCTATGTAATATAATAACCTAGTGATAAAGCAGCTGCCGTAGCCTAGTGGTAAGGCCCTCTGACATCCATTTCGGTAGTTCGTGCCCTGCTATATACCATTGAGTTCTCTAACTTAAGTACATTTTCTGAGTGCTTTTACGCTGAAGAAAAATATCGCGAGGAAATTCGAATTCCTTGTATGTGAATTCGAGCTAATCTAGTATTAGACCCGGATTTTTTCCCTTCTGGGTTGCAGAGGTCAGACGGCAGTTGATCTGTGTAAAAACCTTGTTCCTTGTTAAACCGTCTGACTAAGGTAGCCACCCCAATATCACCTGATATCTAAGCGGGATTAGACTAAGAGTAAGCAAACAAGAAGAAGAAGTATATACTATGTCCACAGCACGCTACTAACTGAGAAACAAACATATTATTGTAGATTATTTATCGTTTAAGAATGTTCTAAATTCAAACAGCGACACATGAACTTAAATGTTACACCCTGTGACTCAAGCGTTTGTTCAATTTTAGAAAGGGAACAAAATAGTTTGAAAAATTATATGAATGTATGTCACTGAAATATTGAAAACTGCATTTAAGTGAATTTAAATCGATACAAACATAAACTACAATTTTACGATATTCCAACGAAAAAAATATATGAAATATACTTTTACAAAAACAAACGTATAGGTCAAGGGATATGAGAACAATTTCCCGCATGGAACTGTACCAAAAGGGTCACAAACTAACATGTAAGCCAAATACATAAACCCACTGCCTTCAAACTTTTTTACTTTCCCATAATTTTTGCCTAATGTCGCAGAAGAGGAAATGTACAGCACTTTTATTTTTTGTACAAAAGTTACTATTTTATTTGCAAACAAAGTATAAAGTTGTTTCGAAGACGCTTCATCATTCAACCAATGATAGCTCTCGGCGTCAGATATCTGAATACAGTGATGGACTCAGCACTGAATATCGATTAGATTTAAGTTTTAATTAAATTAAAAAAAAAATTGCACGTTGTTGAGTGTGTATTTTGACACTATTAAATAAACACAACTTTTAAGCTCACTAATAAACTAAACGCGACACGAGAAAAAAAATACCCTATTACTTATCATACCGATCGAAAGGTTTCATAGTGAAGATTATTTTTTGCTGAATAACATTGTATCAGAAACAAAAATAAGACCACGAATTAGAACATCTGATGTAAAAGTCATGTTCATTTAGAGTACGTCTAAGTTCTGTTTGTAGCTCTAGGACAATCGATTCTTCAGACCGATTCTTGTAAACTAAATTTTTTACATAACCCCATAAACAATCTATCTGGGTAAGATTTGAAGATCTTATTTTTCCATTTGCCTTATCTTGATGAAAAGTAAGATTTTGTTTTCCTTCACTTCTTAAAATCTTAAGTATTTCTACATAGGTCTCCAGATCATAAAACTCAGAGAAAAGGGGACACTTTCCTTCCTAGATCGGGATCGGGGATCGGGTAATGATATAAAAATCTATGAATGCAATTTTAATTGTTTTTAAATTAAAATAATGTCTTCTTTCAGCAAAATGTTCTGTCTGCTATATTTAAGGTACTTTCCGTCCATGTGGCATAGCCGTGGGGCACCCTATATAATAGAAGGAATAAGAAAAGGAAATAAAGGAATTCTAAAGACGCCTCACAAGAACTTATAAGGTCTATTAGAAACAAAATATTTTCTATTCAATTCTTTTCTATTTTAAATTCCCAGTTAGCACAAAATAACGTACTAGACCATCAAGTGTGAAGGAAAAGTTTTGTTAGATTCGATTTTTGAATCTCTTTCTTATTCGACGTCAGACAGTAAGTAAATTTTAAAAATTGTTATTTAAATAAAATTAAATACAATATTTTTTGCGTTCGTTTGGAAAATGTCCAAAAGTAACCATAATACTAAATAATGAAATTAAATAATTTTTGTTGTGTTTTTTCTGTTTTTTTTCTAGTTCTGGATTCGAGAAATAAAAATCAAAACAGCTGACTTAGCGTGCTACGTACGTATATATTTCGCTTATTAGATATTTAGTAATATAAGAAGCTGGTTTAAAAAAAATAAGCTAAATTCTAAAGTGCCCATCATGAAAAGTTATAATTTTTGTAAACAAACTTTTTAATTTATTCTAATATTATTTGACGACTATCGTTTGTGCTTCGCGGTACGGGAACGCGCGATCTCAGGTAATGCAAACCTTCAGTGTGCTATTTTGAAATAAACATCATACGATTTTTGAATACGCACGAATATGTTTCATTGTTTTCTTTTTTATTTTTCCGTTACTGTCGTTAATTGTTGCCTTAATTTTATTGTTTTTGTTATTTATTATTGTGTATTTACGTATGATGGAATGGATGAATAATAATAATATCATTATTATTTCTATTTCTATTCGTATTTTACGGATTTCTTCACAAGCATCGATTACGGATACTTGCAGCAATTTCTTTACTAATAATTTATTCATTATTTAAAAAAAAACAAGTACTTTTTTCTTTGACCGAAATGTTGGCAACTCCTGAACGTTTTTTACATTTTTTATAATTTCTCTTGACGGGCACTTTAGTAAATATTACCAAAAATAAACTAATGAAACTCATGGACTTGAACAATGTATCAAATAATAATATTAATATCAAAAGATAATATTCGGAGTTCAGCCCTGGATAAAGAGCACATAAAAGTACTCGACAGATCGGACTTTATAGTAGTTGGGCCAACATAAAGGGTAACATGGCGGTTTCCCAAAACTTTAACAAGTATTTATTTTTCGACTGCCATGTTTTTATTTTATCATGTCCAAAATATACTGTTGAAAATTGTTAGCAAAGAAAGATAAAGATCATACCACGAAGAATAAGTGTAGAAAAATTATATTTGACACAATGACACGACACGATGGTCCAATTAGCAATATTATACTCAGTAATATAATTAGGATTGCTCGTCCTTAGATTTGACATTTGAGGTATTTAATCATTAACTTGGGCGGGACACATAGCTCGTACAAAATATGGCTGTGGGGGCAGAAAGGTTCTCGAATGGCGACCACGTAATAGCAGGCGTGAAACGGAACAGCGTCAGGCTTATTATGATCATGGAGATATGTGGACTTCTATTGGCTGAAATTAAAATTTACTAAAAAAACATACTCTTATTAAAAAAAAAAACAAACTCTTTGTGTTGTAATGTTTATTGTAAAGTAACTAATAAAAATTGTTCAAATCTCATTTTGGGTGAAGGCTAAAATTTCTATGATTGATATCAGTTATTAATTTTTTGCGTTTAGTTTTGTGTTGATAAAAAATGTGTTATTTGCTTATTGATAAGACAGACTTATCAAGACAAGATGGTCTGATGACATTTTAAATGTAGCGGGCCGTCGGTGGATGCAAGCGGCATTAGCCCGGTCGAGATGGAATATCATGAAGGAGACCTATGTCCAGCAGTGGACTAGCATTGGCTGAAATGACGACGATGATATTGATGATGATGATGAAGACAGACTTACGGGGTTTCTCTCACGAATCAAAAATACAGCTAAAAGATACACACAAAGAAATATTGCCGGAACTTTTGTACAAGCGGGGTTTCTTTGAAAGCGAGACACTTATTTGGTACTCTTGCTACGTGCTTAATCTGGAACTGTTTACGTCAGTCGTTACTTTTGAAAGCCACCTATTCCCGCGTGTCTCCGGAGCGGCCCAGCGCCGCGGCGTCGGTAAATCACTTGAGAGGGAAATTTGTCTCGTCAATTTATGCGCAGAGAATAAATCTAAGGGTTCGCACGATGTTCCAATAAAATGTTGCCGTAGATTATGTTGTAGATGACCCACTCTTCATTTTTACATACCGCAGACCAAAGACCACATTTTCTTCTCTTGACGTATAAAACCCCAAATTAATGGAGATATTGCAGAGAATAAATGAGTTTTGATGGCCAAATATTGTTTTTGTTAATTCTTAATTTGTCTTCCCGATGTTAATCTTTATTTTTCAGTTTCATTTGCGTAGAAAATTTTGCATCACTGTAATACTATTACACCAATGTTAATCAATTTATGATTATTATAAAAGACGTTTCTGGATAGCCAAGTCTTGTGTAGCAACGCGCTATATTAGGTTTTCATCTATTCCTAGAGTAGATGCTTTTCGCTATCTTAAAAGTACTTTCACGCCTACTATCCCCGAAGGGTTGGCAGAGGTGTGCTAGTATATCCACGACTCGCAAGTACAGTAGATGTACTAGAACACATCCACGATTAGCCAAGATACTAGGACTCTGATGTGATAGATGGCAAGCTTATCGACACTTCGGGCACATTCCAATCCCGGGCAATGTAATGCTTACTCAGAAAAATCTAAAAAACATTTAAGAAATATTGCCCGACTTGGGAATTGAACCCGGGACCCTACGTGGCTAACGGTCTTAACAGGCGACACCTGTACCGTTACACCGCAATATTAATAAAAGTCTTAAAACGTAATATCTATACAATTTTGTATTACATCTATATAAAAATCAATAAAATAAATTGAAATCACGTCATTTTAATAAGAATTTAATGTAATGGTTAAATATCGACCACGCTAAAGTGTGGTCAATATTTGAAAATCTTTCCTTCCTATATTCATCGCTGTTCGCATGTGATTACATTACCAATCAGTACTAAACATTGTGCAAATTTAAATTGGTTTTCCATATGTTAAATCTATGTTCTATTGACGTGTTATTATTTCGTTTTGTGGTTTTGAATTTCAAAAGCACATGAATATATAATTTATCTGATGTTCCAGTATTTAAATGACGGGTTTAAATTTTCATTGTTATTTTGTTACACCATTTCAATAACTATTTCAATATCGTTACTATTTAAACTATTTTCATTGAAGTTTGTTTCCCTGGAAATTATTTATTCATGTATTGTATGTACTTGTTTAATATGACTTGTCAATATTTGTAGTCCGCAATGGTATATGCGTTTTAACTCGTAGACTCTATTTTTAAAATTATTCACAAAAATAATTTTAAAAATAGACTCAATATGTTAGACTTAATTTGGTACATTTGGTATTCACATTTACGTCATATTTTTAACGTATTAAATTGAACGTTTTTTTGTAGAGATTATATTATTTGATTATTTCATATAACGCACCTAAATAACCATTTATATTATCAGCTGAAAAGAAAAATATAATTTTATGCATAGTTTTTTTATACACCCACATTAAAAAAATCGAATATTACTAATACAGGCCGCTAACTATGTAGCATAATTACTACTGACATTGTTTACGGTGCGCGGGGGCAGTTGAGCGTACGCTATCTGCTGAAGTATCGACTTTGTTAGCAGCATGGACGCACGTCTTGTTTTTGATAATTTATTTTAACTAATAGATGGTTATAATTTGTTAACATTTATTATGTTTCATTTTATTTTTTTTCGTCATACGACACTTATTTATGATAATCAATAACTTAACAATGTCGTAAACGGTAGTTATGACAATCAATCATAAATTTTGTACAAGCAGCAATGTCGGTTCTGGCACTCCGCAATTCTTTTTGCTCGGTTAAAAAGGTCACATCTGCTGCTGTTCAGGGTAACATTATGTTACCCTGAACATAAACATTTTAAACAATATAATTCTAAGCTTTCATGCTCCTATTTTTTTTAAGCTTGCATGCAATTTACAGTTTGAATCGCTCTCCTGTAAGGTTGCTGTTTTGCACATCGAACAATTTAATAGTCATTGTCGTATTAAAAAACACTATGATACAAAAAAACCCTTTCATAGAATGCCGTATCTGCGCCTTACTCTAGGCACAAGGACGCCAACTGTGTGAGTCCCGACATTTCATTATGGAAAGGAATCTTTTGCGGCGTCGGTGAATTGAAATTTGATTTCGCGGTTAGTATTTTTTTCGTTTGAAACAAAACTCCTGCGCTTAATATTGCTAGATATTACGCGCAATATGTCACCTCCACTCTTTTAATATTTTGGTGAAGATGACGCGACCTCGGCCGGGATCATGGCGCCGCAATGTTCCCGTCGTTTTACTAAATGTTGCTTGTGACGTTATCCGCAGGTTTTTTGTCCCAGCAACGTTATGGGTAAACAATTTGTTGCATTTAATATGACTTTACCGACTTACAAGTAAACTCTGATTTACTTACAAATATTTGTTTTTCTTTTTTTGTATTTTTTTTTGTATTTATTTAACAATATATTATAAACACATTTAAATTCTTTAAGCATTTGAAAATAATAGAGTGCTGTGCAGCTATTCGTCTGAGTGGGGATACAATTACGCCTTACCTATTTTGCTGCCATGACGAGCACGTCATGTTTTGGTCGGAGGGTAGGGTCGCTGTCTAATAACGTAGTGAGAGATACATTAGGTACCATAGTATGATAGATGGCAAGTCCGTTGCCATATCGTACACATTCCAATCTCGGGCAATGTAATACTTACTCAGAATAATCTGAAAAACATTAAAGAAAAGTTGCCCTACCTGGGAATTGAACCCCCGACCCTACGCAGCTAACGGTCTTAACAACCGACAGCCGTACCGTTACACCACAGAGGCGATCAATACATTGACATAAAAAAGTGAAAATAAATATTCTTATTGTAAAAACAAAGCCACTTTTAGGTCAAAATATTGATGTCAGGTTGACAAAAAAAGGCTAAATATCAAAGCGGTTTCCTCTGTTTCAGAGCGGATTTTTGCGAAATGCTTTTTTATTTTACTTTTACAATGATCCAAACGCTAGGTGGCGCTGCGGGGCGGCGCGCACGGCTTCGTATGGCGATGAAACTTTTTTGTTCATCCTTATTGTGTTTCGAGATATGAAACCCAGTTTAATTAGTATTGAAGCATATCGCGAGATAAACTTTTTTACGATTATTTTTTATGGATATATTATAGCGAATAAAACCGAACGAGGGGCGTCTGTGACGCTTGAAGCTCTTCGGACTTTAATTTTGGTAGGTTCGAATCCCGCCATGTATCAATTATATTTTTTTACCAAAGTCGTTTTCTGATTGTTTTTACGTTAAAGAAAAAAAACAGATTCGTGTATTCAAATTCGATTCTATGATTGGTCCTGGAAGTCACATGCCAGCCGCTCTGTGTAGAGACCTAGGATCCCTTAGATTACTTAGTCGACCTCGATATTATCTGATATAGACATGGAATAAAGCTATAACAAAGAAAAGATATAACTATATTATATTCGCCGTGTTGGTTCGGGTCTTCTATGTAGAATAGACCAACTGCCTTCCTACCAGGCAGCTCGTAAGAGGCGAGTAAAGGTTAACTGGGTTACTATCAACATAACCACTTGTGGTAGAGTTCTGTGCAGCAACTCGCCCATCCACCGCCTTAACTATTCCTGCTGCCATAATGATATTGTCGTGTTCCGGTCCGGAGGGTAGGGTAGCCGGTAGACTTGCACACGGTTGCCTCTTACCATCAGGAGACCCATGTGCCTGTTCGCTGTCATATATTATAAAAAAAAACTGTCTACCGGTAAAGTTCCATCAAAATTGATCCAGCCGTTTTAGAGATTAGCCAATACAAACAGACAGACAGATAAAATTGATGGCGCTGTGCATTTTTACATCACGTCTCTGTATTGACTCCGCCTGAATTATAAATAAAAATTTTAGTACCAACTCTGAAAACAGAAGGCGCTTTGCATTTTTTACATCGCGTCCTGCATTGACTCGGCCTTAATACATATATCGTCATTGTTTATCACCTTAAGCATTCCAATTTTATTTGTTTGTTAAGATTAAGATGTTGATTATTGTTAGGAGAAGGTAAATATTGAAAAGAAAATTTAAAAAAAAATGAGGGGAGGCGGATGTTCACGTACAAACTATTATTGGCTGTCACTACCAGACGGTATTAAGTTCGCTAAATGAGTTAGTACCAAAATAGGAACTGCTATAATTTTACACTGGTTGTATCTGCGGTATACAATGCAAAAGTGGATGGATGTTACCTACATCCATCCATCCGGGGGAGACCTCGGTTGACATTTCACGACCAAATATCTCGGTATTACTGAGGATGGTGTCAAGAGTCTCCTAAAGCGGAGTGTATTCCTCATACCCATAGCTTCCTAGCTAGACAGGTATTTAGGGATCGTGACATTTGGCACTCGATACTCCCTGATTACCCCGCAAGGGACCTAGCGTGAAGATATGTATCTATGTATGTATCTACGGAATAAATTCGCCATTTAAATACATTTTATCCCCACATGAATTGTCGACATACCAGTAAACTTCAGATTCAATTCCAGACCATAAATCTGAGTCGTTCGAGCGTGGGCTGTCAAAAGTTTACTGCTTGTACTTTCCATGTTACTATCAGTTAAAACATAATTTATTTATTAGAAAAATGGGGAATTTGTCTTTGAATAGTTGTTTGATAGAAACTTAATTGCAGATAAAAACGAATACTATTGTTGGTCGGATTCTCTGGGGAGAATAGACCATGTGCCTTTCTACCGGGCAGCTCGTAAGAGGCGAGCATAGGTTATCAAGGTTATTGCTAACAAGACTGGTAGTAGAGTGCTGTGCAGCAACTCGCCCGATTAGGGATTCACTGCCTTACCTATTCCTACTGCCGTAATGACAATGTTGTGTTCCGGATCGTAGGGTAGGGTAGCTGGTAGATTTGCACACCAGGCCTAACACCCCAGCCGCAGGACAGCGGCGCACCTACAACTATGGTGTTTATAGGCCACGGTTGTCTCTTACCATCTCTCCTGATGTGCTTTTTCGCTGTCTTATCCCATAAAAAAATAGAAGCTATTTAGATTTCCAGCGATCATATACATAATGGTATAAACATTACGCCTTATCACTCATCTGTATCCTGTCTGCACACTTAAAAATTATGCAATAACATCAATCGGTTGCGATGTCAAAGAAAGACGGACAAACATTTTTGTATTTATGATATTAGTATGGATTTTTATATAGAAGGCAAACAAGGTCACGTTTTTCTCAATGACAATAAATACGTAATGCTTTTATGCGAACTGAGTTTGAGTATCAAAATATTAACTCTTCGAGCGAGAGAGAGAGAGAAAGAGTTAGTGAGTAACAGAGTTAGCTGCAAAAGAAGTACATCATCTGTGAAAATTACAGCTTGTGACAGACAGACAGACCACAAACAGACGGCCATTGGAGTCTTAGTAATAAATTTCGTTTGGGTTAATCAACCATTATCAGGCGATAAAAGCAAAATTAAAAAATTTGTAACAACCCACCACGGTTAAAAAGTGATTGAAAAAGGATAGAATAATTTAAAAAAAAACGAATCCAAGATTTTTTTGATTCACTAGATCAACAATTTTGGATGTTTTATAGTAACGTGGATGACTTAGAGATATTTTATTGCTAAATTTATATTAATATATTAAAACTGTAAATGGCAACGACAGCGACGATTTTTTTTTTGTTTTATATGAACACACACATCTCCTCACTCCAAACGCATATACCGTCTCCGTATCGTTGCTGGTTAAAAAATGCTGAAATTATATTTTATACTAACTGTGCCTGCCTGCGACTTTGCCCGGTTTTTTATTTAATTATCTTATTTTATATATTTCTAAAATAAAATTCTTAAATAAAAGTAGCCTAAGCCGTTATTAAACTAGCTGTCTGCCAGTGAAACTCCCAACAGAATTGGTCAAGAAAAAACAGACGGACGGAGAAAAACTGTTAGAAATGTTATTTTGGTATAAGTACCGTGTTTAGATCTAGTTAATAGCGTTTAATTTAACACACACAGACACTTCAATTTTATTTATTTGTATAATTGATGTGTGTTAATGCAATTAGTTATATAAATCCTAACGAAAATAGTATTATCACCACACGTGTGATTTTCAATAGATTTCATTAAAATATTAGATGTTCAATAGGCTTAGTCCAAATCAATACACAGGATTATCGATATTCAACTACATTATTATAATTTCTGCAAACGATGAGTTTGAATACTAAACCTAGCTTACTAGTGGAACATTTCACATTGTGTCCCATTTTTATTTAATTAATAGCTGTCCGCCCGCGGCTTCGCCCGCGTGAATTATTTTAATAATACAGACAACTTTCAAAGGGCAGACATTTTT